>JAVJIF010024128.1:0-56679 GCA_038442645.1 Agave tequilana | reverse complement strand
CCCTCGGTTGTGAGACGGTGTTTGAGAGAGGAGTTCGGTACTCCCTTGTTGTAAAAATCCTTCTCGGTGAAGGTTCCCTCGGTGGGAGTCCTCGGTGGACGTGTTAGTGGATTGGAAATCCTACAGGGTGGTGTAGGCGGGGATGTAGAGCAAGATGCTCGAACCTCGAAACATATCTTGGCGTTTGCGTTTGATCCACTTGTCTCTCAACTCTCTCTCTCATTTATTGTGCAAAGCATCATACTTCATTCATATCATATATGCTTGTTGTGCCTTGCATATTTCATATTGCTATATCTTGTATATGCTTGGTTGTTTGTGTGTGCCTCACTTGTACTTAATCAACAAGAGCTTCAATAGCACCTCAACCCATTCAAGGGGAATCAAGAGGAGTTAGTCCAGAGCCCTTCACGGGAAATTCGGCTACACTTGTTGATTGTATTAAGTGTGATTGCATATTTGCATTAGCTTCCGAATTTAACGCATTTAGTTCTTAGATTAGCATTTACACCTATTCACCCCCCCTCTAGGTGTTTTCAGTCTGGTTGGTGCACTCACCTTTTAGGAGTTGTGCCATTCAGAAAACTCTGACTCTAAATTCTTTTGGATGCGAGTATAATGGACTTTTGCACATGGACTGCGAGCTTTACATACAGAGCTCGCGTCTAAGGCTGTCGACTTAGAAGAATTTCAACCTAGGTCGAAAGTTTCAGGCCTGAATTTTGCAACCCCTGTTCGTCAAACAGGGAGACGGCAATTTTCGCGTCTGATTCTTTTCGCGCCTCATACTTTAGACGCGGATGCAAAACCAGACTGCGTTTGAATTCTGTGTATCACAGCTTTGATTATGTCTGTTTCTGCCGCCGCAGAAGTTTGGCTCACTGCGCGGGTCATTTCCTGCGTCTGAAGCTTTTCACAATAGCTGTGTCTGTCATTCTTGTTGAAATATACTAAGTTTCAGATCTCCTAACTTTTGCTTTTTTGCAGGTAGGCTTAATCATCCCTTTTCATATTCGCTGGGCCCCTGGGAGAATATTTCAGCCAGCGAAATTGGTCGATGGTCGACCACAGGAGAAGAAGTCATGGGCCCTGACCCTCGCCAAGATCTTTTTGGATTCAATGCACCGGTCATGCTTTTTGGCATGGCATGGTCAGAGTGAGTATGGCGGGGGATATAGTGGTGGGTATGTTCTTGGATTCCCTTCACCTACCCAAAAGTGACATCAATGAGAATTTCATGCTCATTGGATGACTTTCTGGTGGTGGAGATGTTCATCAATGAAGGATCATAGCCCGCCACTTCGGATGGTAGGTGGTCAGGTGGAATCAGAAGATTCTGCTGCCTTTCGACCTCAAGAAACACCATTGTTCCTGGTTAACGATGAGCTTCTTCGATGTTTACATCATGCATCGTGGTGCAACCAGCTTTCGATCGTCGCCGCAGCGTTCAATTTCTACTTTGGCGCCCTTCCAAACATCTTGTACTTGGAGTTGTGAGCAGCTTCAAGGAGTGAGTGCAACCTTTGAGAGAGAAAGGGACTTCTTTGTACTCCTTTATTGTAACACTCAATCTTATTGTATAAGAGAGCGTTTTGTATCACTTTCATATGACTGAATATAAATAAAAGTGACACTTTCCTTTTGTTTCCTCCTATTGCCTTGAACTTTTTTTTTAAGTCAGACAAATAGAAGCGAAGAGTCTTTGACTTGTCAAAACTATGATGATAATCTTAACGAGTCACATTTTGTGGAGAGAGATCCTATTTCAGGAACTCAACAATGTTGTCAGAGGTGTGATATTAACTTGACAGAGATAAGATAATTTTGTGGACCTGTCACTCTATAAAGGAAAGTGACAGGTGGAATTTGTATCCCCAGGGAGGATGAACTTTTATCAGAGGTTTGGGATTAACTTGATTAAGCTGCTGGGGAGTTAATGAAAAACACTGTTAACGGTGTAATGTTAACCTAACAATGTTTTTAGGTAGACTTGTTGTTCTGTTGAGGAGAATAACAAGTGCGACTAGATTCGCGGGGGATCTAGGAAAGTCTTTACCGTTAGAGGTGTGATATTAACTTAACGGGTTGAATGTAGTCTTGTCAGAAGTGTGATGTTAACTTGACAAGGATGCGAGTCAGAGGTGCGCTATTAACTTAACTCAGAAGCATTTCAGCTTTCATTTGGGAAAACTGAAAGTGTCACTGTCATAGGTGTGATGTTTAACTTGGCAGTGAAGGTAATGCTAGAGGTGTAATTTGAACTTGGCATTGGTCATCTCGACTTTAACAAGGAAGTCCGAGGAAAAGTCATGGCCTTAAGTGTATTGTTGAACTCAGCAATGACTGGACGCTAGAGGGTGTAGTATTAAACTTAGCATCGTTCATTCAGCTTCGATCTGGAAGTCTGAGGGAATATGACTGTCAGAGGTTTAATATTGAACTTGGCAGTAACTTGATTACTGTTAGAGGTGTAATGTTAACTTAACAGTATATTGTCAGAGGTGTGGTATTAACTTGACAGTAGTGGACTTGCGATATGAGCAATTTGAGGGCCTGCCATTCTATTGATGAGAATTGACAAGTGAAATTTGAAGTGCCAGAGGTATAGTGTTAACTTGGCAAATTTGAAGGTTTGCTACTCCATGTAGAGTTGACAAGTAAAATTGTACTCGATAGGGAGTATTGAAAATTTTCATTACCAGAGGTATAGTGTTAACTTAGCAATGACTGTATTTTGTAGACCTACCATTCTGTGTATGAGAATTGGTAAGGGATTCTGGAGGAGAGGGTGGAATTACATCCACTTAGGATTTTTAGCAAACCCTCAGCTGTCAACGGGTTGATATGCCTTTACCAACTACCGTTTGAGTTGGGCTAGCCATGCTATTCCCCTCAGCATGATGAGTTGTCGAAGACTTATGTTGGGCTTAGAAGCCAACATTTTCCTCTGTCCTTAGCCGTCGGAGGCGTCGGATGTTAATGAAGATGGGAACATTAGAACCAGGGTTTTTAGCAAACCCTCAGCTATCAACGGATTTGAGGTTCCTTTACCAACTACCGTTTGAGTTGGACTAGCCATGCTATTCCCCTCAGCATGATGAGTTGTCGAAGACTTATGTTGGGCTTAAAAGCCAACATTTTCCTCTATCCTTAGCCGTCGGAGGCGTCGGATGTTAATGAAGAAGCTCTTCTTGTTTTGATTAGAGGTATACTTTTAACTTGATCGGTGGAGGAGTACTATTAAGGATGGTACTTCTTCAAGAATCTGCCATTGATCGGCATCATGAGTGTATCGCCATTTGAGGTTATGAGGCGATATGATCCATTTGAGTAGACTGACTCTACTACAAATGGTCCTTCCCATTTGAGCTGGAATTTTCCTTTTGTCTTGTGTGTCATCACCATAGGTCGTCTGACAGCTAAGACAAGATCACCTTTCTTGAAAGTCCGCACCTTAACTTTCTTGTTGAAGGCTCTGGAAATCCGAGCTTGGTAAAGCTCGATTTGTTGTTGGGCCTGCAAACGTTTGTCATCTAAGGCTCCAATTCTTGGAGTCGCTGTCGATGCTTCTCCTCATTTGTCATCTCTGCTGTCAGGGCGATGCGTAGAGATGGAATTTGGATTTCCAGTGGAAGCACGGCTTCACACCCGTATACCAAAGAGAATGACGTAGCTTTAGTTGGGGTTCGAACAGTTGTGCGATAAGCCCATAAGCATTCACCTAGCATGTCGTCCCAGTCACGTTGACTTTTGAGATGAATTTCTTGAGAAGCTTGCCAATGGTCTTGTTGAAAGCTTCTGCGAGACCATTAGCGGCGGGGGTAGTATGATGTTGAGGACACACTCTGGATTCTGAACTTAGCGCAGAATCTCTGAAAAGCCTGGCTGATGAACTGGGGTCCATTATCGTGGACGATTCGCTGAGGCACCCCAAAACGGTAAATGACATGATGTTTGACGAATTTGATCACGTCTGATGACTTTACCTCCTTCAAGGGAACAGCCTCAGCCCATTTGGAGAAGTAATCGGTTATGGCCAAATAAACCGATGTCCCTTTGATGATGGTGGGCTGATAGGGCCAACCACATCCATCCCCCACATCTCAAATGGCCAGGTAGAAGTCGTAGAGTGAAGGTACCCTGGTGCTTGATGGATGAAATCGCCATGCACTGGCAGGCGTGACATCTCTTGGCATAAGTGATGGCGTCGGCAATCATCTTGGGCCAATAGTATCCCAACCTTTGGAGTCGGTATGCAAGTTTTGGGCCAGGTTGATGGGCTCCACACATGCCGTCATGGGCTTCTTTCAATACCTCCTGTGCCTTCTTTTGTGAAAGGCAGCGAAGCAAGATCCCATCATGCGATCGACGATACAGTGTTCGCGTAATCGCATTATAGTAGTATTTGGGGCTTTCCTTCGAATGGCAGCCGCTTCTTTGGTGTCCTCAGGCAGGATGCCATACAAGACATAATCAATATAAAAGAATCGCCAGTCTCTAGGCTCTGAACCGGTTGACGACTCGAGAACTTCCTTGCCTTGACAATTTTCTGTGGGCTTCGAGTAGTCCTCAAGAGCAACTCTTAGACAATACAGGTCATGACTGTGGACAAATATCTTTTCCACGGTTCCAGCTGGTAGAGCTAAAGAGGCAGCGAGAGACGCCAGTGCATCTGCATGCGCATTTTGCTTGCGTGGTACATGGTCAATGTAAAAGTTGGTGAACCTCTTGGCCATGTAGACAATTGTGTTATAATAGGGTACTAAGTCTTCATGTCTGACTTCGTACTCCCCGCGAACTTGACTGACGATGAGCTTAGAGTCACCATATGCCTTGAGATTTTTAACGCCAACCTCATCGGCGAGTTGCATCCCAATCAAAAAAGCATTGTACTCTGCCACATTGTTGGAACAAGGCTTGGTTAATGAGACAGCTCGAGGAATCACATAGTTCTGTGGGGAGACGAGTACTACTCCTACTCCTGCCACTATATGTCCTTTTGGCTTGTTCTCGATGCACCGTCAAAGAAAAGTCGCCATACTTGACCTTCAAAAGATGTTTGAGTCTGGCAGGCTTCAGCGATCTCATCTGGGAGATCCTCGTAAAGTTTGGCTGCCCTCAGATCTGGATGCTCAGCCAGGAAATCCGCCACCGCTTGTCCTTTAACAGCCTTTTGAGGTAAAAAGTGCATTTCATATTGGGATAACAACATAGCCCATTTTGCCAGCCGCCATTCAATGATGAAGGCTTTGTCATGAGTAACCTCAAGGGTTGACTTTTGATATGACGTTTATCGTCTGGCCTACCAAATAGTGTCGCATTTTCTGAATAGCAAACACCAATGCCAAACATTCCTTCTCGATCGGGTTGTACCGATGTTCTGCTCCGATCATTATTCTACTCAAATAGTAGATTGCTTGCTCTCATCCTTGATCATCATTCTGAGCTAGTAAAGCTCCTAAAGAATGATCCATCGCTCGGACGTATATCAGGAAAGGTTTTTCAGACACCGGAGCTGCAAGGACTGGTGGTTGTGTGAGGTACTGTTTAATTTTCTCAAATGCTTGCTGGCAAGCGCTGTCCCAAATGAACGAAACACCTTTCTTCATTAATTTGGAAAAGGGTTGGCATCTTCCGGAGAGATTTGAGATAAACCTTCGGATGTACGCCAATCGTCCTTGCAATCCCCTGAGTTCCTTGAGGTTTCTCGGAGGTCGCATCTCTTGGATAGCGCAAACCTTTTCTGGGTCCAAATGAATTCCTGTGGAGGTTACGACGAACCCGGGGAATTTGCCACTGGCCACCCCCAGGAAAGACTTGGTGGGGTTCATCTTCAATTGATGGGCCCGCATGATGTTGAAGACAACCTTTAGATCAGTTATATGATCATCCTTAGCGCGGCTTTTTACTGCGAAGTCATCAACATAGCATTCCACCGTTTTGCGCATGTGTTTGTGGAAAATGGCATTCATGGCCCTTTGATATGTTGCCCCTGCATTCTTTAGTCCGAAGGGCATGACGGTGTAACAGTATACCCCCAGTGGTGTCCTGAAAGAGGTATGCTTTTCATCATCAGGATACATTTTGATTTGATTATATCCTGAGAATCCATCCATGAAGGACATTCGCTCGAATCCAGATGTGTTGTCAATCATGACATCTATGATTGGCAGTGGAATTCACCCTTGGGGCAAGCCTCGTTTAGATCACGAAAATCAATGCAGATTCGGATCTTTCTGTTCTTTTTAGCAACGGGGACGATGTTGGCCACCCAATCAGGATGTTGTTCTTCCTAATGAAACCAGAGTCTATAAGCTTTCTGACTTCTGATTGAATTGCCTCCATTATTTCTGGACGGAACCGTCGTTGTTGTTGCTTGACGGGCTTTTTTGTCCGTATTAATATTGAGGCGGTGCATAGCCACTCGAGGATCAAGTCCAGGCATATCCTCGTAATTCCAGGCGAAGACATCTATATATTCTTGTACAAGAGATATTAGATGCTTTTTCTCAGAAGGTGACAGGCTGTCACTTATGAAGATGGGCTTAGGATTAGCCTCATCTCCTAGATTGATCTGAAAAACCTTATCTTCTGGGGGTGGCTCACGCTGTTCGAAGCGGGTATCCCAAAGATTGTTTAAGTGTTTGATCCAAGAATCTGCATCGGATTGGATCATTTCTTCATCTCCGTTTTCCAGGTGGCTTGTTGAAACCATGTTCGTTGAAAGTTCTCTGAAGATGTTGCCGACACTAGCATCTGATTCCCACGACGACGTGCCCGATGAGTAATCATGGCATAATGACTCTTCAGACTCAGAAGCTGATGGGATCGGAGTTGACACATAGCCCAATCCCCTGCGAGTCCGATGATAATAATCAGGGGTTTTCCCTTTCGGCACAAAAGATCGTGAGTAGCGTTCTCCTTCCTTTGCCGAAGTTCAACCCTGGTCCGCTTGTTAGATCATATCCCATGTTTTTCATCATTCTGAGTGCCTTTGGCTCATAATGACCGAATTGAGGGGATTCTTGCTCGCCTTCTGATTCTTCATGGGTCATCGGTTCGGATTCAATTCGTCCGAAAAGAATTGGTCTTTGGCCTTTCCGTCTTGCTGGAACCATGAATATGGATTCTTGCGGACTACCAACAATTCACATGTTTCGAAGGACGATTTCACCGGTACATGCAATGATGTCAAAGCACCTATTGCCGACCAGAGATCGTCATCGACTTCGGTACTAGTGTCTAACGGCACTGAATCAGAAGCAAACACAGAGAAATACGCCAGATCTAAGTCTTCTTTAATATACCATCTGCCTACATCGTCGGAGGTATTATCAACATCGGGTTATTAATGCCCGTTACAGGTGGGTCTAGTTCCCAAATGCATTCTTCTTTTTCTGGCTCGGTGTCAGCTTCATTACCAGAGTCGGGCTCCTCTTGTTGCGGGATTTCATCTGTTTCCACAGATTCCTGATATAGGAAGGAATCTGTGAAATAATTCTCCACTCCTTGAACGGATGCCTCTCGGCAATCAACGTTCGCACCTTTCCACTCCCGTCAATGTATTTCATGACTTGGTGGAGAGTAGAGGGAATGATAGAATTGCGATGAATCCACGGTCGTCCCAGCAGCAAGTTGTAGGAGGTGTCAGCATCTATGACGTAGCATGTCACCTCTGACCTTAGGTCTCCAATCTAGCATTTGAGCTTGACCTTCCCCATTGGACGGGTACTATTGGCATTGAACCATAAATAATAGTCTGGGTGGCGCTCAAACGGTGAGTAGGAATCCCAAGATGTTGCATGACTCGGCGAGGCATAATGCTCAATGCGGACCCGGGATCTACCTGAATGCGGTTCACCTCAGATGATCCAATATACCCTGCGAAGTAAAGGGGTCGATCATGTTTCCCTTTAACTTGCATATCATCTGCCGTGAAGGTGATGCAGGGAACATTTGGGAGGTATTGAGGTAGTCCTCTACATCTTCCTCCTTGGTCCGATCGGCACCTGGGTCATGAAAACCTCAGCATTAGCCAAGGCCTCTTGTAGAGCTTTTCTGGTCGACTTTGATAGCCTAAGAAGCTCATAAAGAGTAATCCGGGCCGGGATGTTGGCCAGTTGAGTCAGGACATCAAAGCGGTAAGGTGCTATGGATTCTTCCGCTATGTCTTTTGAAAGAACTCTGAAAAACCGAAGCTCTTTCTGTTTCTCCATAGGTTGCTTTGTGGAGGGCTTGGCTGACTCTGTAGTGGGTCTTGGAGGAGTTACCGCCATTTCGTCATACTTTTTCAAATATGTCTGCCCTGAACGGGTTTCTGCCACAAGTTGACTGGGTTCTGTGGCCAGAAAAATTGTTTCCTCTTCCGAATCGGTCAGCGAGGGAACAGCAGTCTCCGCTTCCCGAGAAGAGGCGCATACCACATTACAAGACGAAGCTTTAGCTTTGCCTTTGGACTTCTTGCTGGTCACAGTGGTCCATTGCTGGCCACCCACAAGGTCGGGATGAACCCACATGACTTCTCCCTGAGGTGTGGAAACGGGTACCAGGTCCTTTTCTTGCTGTTGGTGAGGGTCTGTATTGACCATTCTCAGCTCTCCTCTTGGGATAGGGACTACTCCAGAGGGTGTTGGAGGTTGCCTTCCAAACTTGAGGAACGACGTCATGTTAGCTGCCACCTTCTTCTGCTCTGGATGGAGTTTTAACACCTCCGCGTCAATCAGAGCCTGAAGGATGTCCTTAAAGACGTAACAGCTCTTGATGGGATGTCACAACATCCTGTGATACATACAGTAGTTGGGATTATCGGTTTTACCGACCTCTTCAGGACGCCTAGCTTCAGGAAGCTTCAATCTGTTGCTCTTGTTGAGTAATTTGAAGAGCAAGTCGACATGTTCATCCTTGAAGGAATACTGCTTGTTAGCACGTGGTTGGCTTGAAGAGCCACTTCCCTGGAGGAATGAGCGGAGAGGCTTTCTTCAGCCTGCGTTCTGACATTTTCTAGCTCCTCCAGCCTTTTTCTAGCAGCAGCAAGCGTCTGCTCGTTGATCTCGATCAAGGCTTGTGCCCTGGCTATGGTAGCTTGAGCAGTGGCAATAACCTGCTCTGCACTCTGTACAATGATTTTCGATTCCTTCGAATCGCCAATTAGCCTTTGACAGTCAGCTTGGAAATGCTGAAGATGACGGGCCTCTTCCGCTATTTGTTCCTCTATCTCCTTTCGCTCATGTTCCTGAGCGGCAAGAAGCTTATTCAAGGTTGTCCGAGCCTCATCTATCGAGCCAGCATCTTTCAGAGTCTTGAGTTCCTTCAGGTGGCTCCCCAGTTACCCCACCAGCATCAGGCATGCCCTAGCTTGCGAAGGACTCCCAGTATGACTGATGTTCCCGATCTGATTTTCGAGAAGTATTCGGGCAAACTCGAAAGAGCTACCACCAGACAGAATGAGGTTAATACAAGATCGTATGGAAGCAAAGAATTGCTGCACCATTTGACGTGCTAGCTCTTCCATGATGTCATTAACTGGAGAAAACTCTGCTGACGTACTCCCGGACCCCCTTTCCATGACAGGGTGAGAAACGGAGGTCAGTTCATCTTGTGCAAGAGTAAGGCCGACGATAGGCTCGTCAGGTACTGAGAGGGTCGCCGACACTTCCGGGGCGGTTATCGTTGTAGCAGCCTCCACTGCGATTGGAGTGACAGCAAACCCTGCGACATCGGGTCACCGGTCGAGGTCTGAACTGTACTGCCTTCTACGTCAATGTTTGCTTCCGGTGCAGTTATTGTTGTAGCAGCCTCCACTGCGATTGAAGTGACAGCAAACCCTGCGACATCGGGTTCCCCGGTCGAGGTCTGAACTGTACTGCCTTCTGCGTCAACGTTTGCCGCAAGATCCTCTACCTGAGCTCCCTCAGCACTCTCTGCAAATCACCAAAACATCAATCATGACAACAAAAAGGAGAAAATTCAATGCATCAATATCCTCTTACCAAGCTGAGGATCTGAAGACGGTGAATTCCTGGACAGATCTTGTAAGGTTGAAACCTCCCTCTCTTGAGGCCTTTCGGTAGTAGGAGCCTCAAGGCTCTCCTGCTGGGCCAACTCTTCTATCATTTCCTCAATCTGGGAGGGTTGTAGCCTGACTGCCGACAGCCAGCCTTATAACACAAAGTCAAAAGAAAATGTCAGAACCCTTCCCTAGCTAAAGGGGAAGCCAGTTCAAAAAGACAAGGAGAGTACCTTCAGCTGCAGCGACCGTTGCTATTGACGAAACCGTCACGGGATCACACCCTTGTATCTCTTCTTCCAAAATATGCGAGATTTGCTCGTATTTGGAAGAGCGGGTTCATCGCCAAAATCGACTTCATCCCCAGAGTAATATTCATGTTCTTCAGCCGATGAAGACGACAGTTCAACATAAGAGGTCTCAGCAATCTAGACCTTACCACCAAGTACCCGGTAGTAGGGCTGGGATCGACAACCCGTGACTGGATATCAATACATTTGGAGACCCAGGCTGTTGCACCTCATCCCTCTTCTCTTGAACTGAAGAAGACCCTGGCTGAGACGAGATCCCTGGAATCTCACCATCATCTCTTCCTACCAAGTCAACTTCAGGTCGCTCAGCCTCTTCAGCCGTGGCGGGTTCATCTGCAAGCTCCCCTTCTTCTAAGATCATGGGGCCCCTGCTGTGTAGTCCACGGGGACGAAGAAGGGGGATTTCCTCTTCCTCCCTCTGCCCCTCGACACCAGAAGGGACTACTTCGGGCATTGAAGCTCCTGCCACCGGTTCTCTTCTAGCCTTCTTTGATATAGGCTCACTCTTCGAAGTAGAGCCATGGGAACGTTTGGATACAGCCTGTCGACTCTTCTTAGCAGGCTGCTCCTTGGGTGCTGCTGCTCTCGGTCCCACCCCTGTCTCCCCTCCTGCCTCTTTCTCAGCTGCCTGGTATTCCTCCATGCCTCGCACGCTTTTGTTGGACGCCAATTTGTCCTTATAAGATGCTTTAATGCTCTTAATGTATGAGATATTTATTGAGAAACCAGGCATCTTGCTAGCCAGGGAATACCAAGTACAGAAGCTGAGGCTCGTGTAGCAGTTGGGCGTCTTGTGAGGCAAACTGAAAATAGCTTTTGTCCCTCCAGTCACACTGTAATACCATGCCCGAGCGCCTTCAAACAAATTCCCGCTAAAGGAAAGTTTGGCATTGGGGTTACCAACATATAATTGATCATAACCGAATTGTCGAGCAAAATAGTTCGACATATAGGGCTCGATCGTACATGAGTTCCCTTGCCGAAAGAGCAGATACCCAGGCCTAATGTTAATTAGCCACTAGAAGACTCCCGATGGCAACCTTGTGAAATCATCTGGTCCCGCAAGGTCAGCAAACTTATCCCGTAAGATGTGCTGGTAATCTCGGGGAAGCAATGGTCAAGATGATAGTTTGAACCGTTCAGAATACATTTCCGAACGTAGAACATGTAATAGCAAGACCAGCTTGAGTTCTCCAGCCTCTGCACAAAAGGGACAAAACCCTCGGATGCAGGCACCGCCGTCATCAGTGAAGGGCAGTGCATAACGTACCAAGCCATCAAGTACGTGTATGGAAGCTCGATCCTGGGGTTGGGGGTCTTCACTCTTGGCCTTCCCTCCGAGTCAACCTCTGGTCTACCTCTGGAGTCAACGATGGCCTCCACTTTGCATAGGCTTTGAACCAGAGCCTATAATCCACTTTGAATTCCAGCCACCATTGCTGGAAGGAGGGCGATAGACCTGCTGTAGGCCAACAAGACCGCTGGGTACACCACATCAGCGATAACTACTTCATGTGGCAATGTTGGCACCACGCAGCGCTTCAGCCATAGCATGAGAAAGCCCGCCAATAGCGCCCGGTCAGAAATAGGAACCCGGGCTTGATGGTGAAAACTTTCAAAACCGTATATCAGGGTTGAAAGTGTCTTCATTTGACTCCGTGGTGTAAGAGCTCACAGAGGCGTCAATCCTCTCAGTAATTTCTTCATCAGTACTAGAAGCCAAAATGGTCACTGGGTGATCTTTCTCATTTATACCGTTGAACAGGTAGCTCGCCCAAGACATCTGCTTGACACCCCTGGTTCTCCAGGAGGTAATTTGACCGCAGATGTGGAAGTGACACAACACTTCCCAGTATGTCTCATATATTTGAGGGCTCTCCTTCTTCAAGAGATGAAGCTCTTTAGAAGTTGGAACATATTCTTCATAAGGGGCGTCTCTCATAACCAGCCCTGAAACTTCATATAACTCATGAAGGGCGAGCCCCATCTCTCCGACTGGAGTAAAAAATGTCCCCGTCAAAGAATTATAATGCTCCAGGATGCCGTAGAAATTATGGTAACTTTGCGGGAGGCATACTGCACAGCCCTAACCGAGTGATACAGCCCCACCTGTTCCAACAGAGCTCCAAGTTCGACAAGGACAAATCCCACCATCCTGCCCCACCAGGATCTGTCAGAAGAATGAACCCACCCGAGCGGGCAAAAGTCAACGGGAAAATCACCCCTTACCTTCATGAACTGATTGATGAAGGTAGTGTCGAGCTGAGGGGTTTCCCCTCTCGAATACTCAGATCTGACCAATCCGGGAAATAAACCAAAGACCTCTTTCCTATGACCACCAGAGTGTATTCCTTTGGCACCTAGTATGCCGAGAGAGACACCGGAGACAGATCGGGTAAGATCCAATTCCATTGCACGGTGAACAGACATATATTGGAGATAAGATAGGGGATACATCCTCTCTATATTGGGAAGAAAGAACTTCCTATCCCCTATCTGACGAAGCCACTTATAATCGCCATCATGCAAGGCCCTATCATCCTCGTCGATGTCATCACCAAAGAAGAAAATAGGTTTCTGTAATGGAGTGCGCGAATCCGTCTCAAACACTCCGTCAGTGATAATTTTCCGGAGGGTCATCATACTGGCCTTAGAGATCTTCTCCTTTCGCTCCTTCGATTTATCAGTAGTCACAGGAGCAGTCTTCTGCAACACAAAGGTCAGGTTATGATCAGCGCCGCCTACATGTCCAAAGTGGCACTTTTTGGATAGAGGATTGGAGGAGTATCGTACTGCAAAAGAGAATAACATTTGATCAGAAATTTGAAAGAAAATGATTAAGTATTTGCAACTCAAACGCAGGAATAATCCAGACGCAAGAATCATCAAAATCTGCGTCCAGATTCAAAGATCGCGAGGCTAGCATGAAACTCGCATTTTAAAAACCCAGAACTTAGAAAAATTTCTAAGTATCGGGCTCAGACGCAAGATTCATTAAAACTTGCGTCTGATCTTACAAGACGCAAGAATCATCTGAAGTCTGCGTCTGAACTCCCCACACTTAAAAATATTCTAAGCATTGAGTCCACAACGCAAGGTTCAATGAGGCCCTGTGTTCAACAAACAGATACGGGCTCAAGTGGATAAAAGATGCAGAGGTCGTCAAACCTGCGTCTTGTCTATCAACTCAAGAACCTCGCCTGAAGATCAAACACGGGCACGAGCCAGCGTTGGCGGTTCACATTCAAAAGGGATTTGAGAGTTAAAAGAACTCTGCAAACCCCTTTAATGACGGAAACCAAATCCGATGGTTTTGATACCTAAAATATGGGCTTCCTGTATGGGGGAACCACCCATCTGGGTCTCAGGAACAACAGCCTTTGAAGACAAAGCGGTATGCTTAGCTTTGGTGCCATTGCAACCGTGGAATCGGTGTTGAAGATGGTAGGAACGAGAAGAACAAAGCTTCGAGTTTCTTAACCCTAAGAGGCTCAAACGGAGAAGAAGAGTCTAATGATGACTCTTGAAAGACTGTTGTCTTTTATAGACACGGAAATCCCCAGAGATACGCGGCGTTTGGCTCGAGGCCTAATTCCTGTTCGACGCGTGGCACGCAAATTAAATGCAGCGCAAAATTCGCGCGCCAAAAGGGAGATGTCCCCTCAATTTTGCTGGACACGTGACAACGCGCCCACAACACAGATTCGTGTTCAAACAGAAAATCGTATCCCTCCGAAGATCGTGCCTCTTCAACTAGGCCAAAGTCGCGCCTAGTTCACAGAACAAAAGCTGCGTCTTAATCTCAAAAGACGCATCCTTACAAGAACCGCGTCTCTGCAGCAAATTGACAGACGCGTCCCCACTCTAAGTGAAGACTGCGTTTACAGAACTGACGTCCATTCCTTACTTCTGCAATTCAGTTTAACAGTACACTGGCACAAGCAGATGACTGTTCACCCCTGGTTCAAAGTACACCAACAACAAATTCAAAGCACTGGGGAAGTCTAGACTGTGTATCTAGACACTCGCTACGATCATTTCTGGTGGCTTCAAAGAGTTTCACAGTACACTCACGAAGACCACATTCCAGACAGGATCAAGTTCAGAGCATCTCAAGTGATTGTCAGTCCAATCATGAGAAATATGAACTCAACCAAAGTCCAAAGTATTTCGAAATCTGTCCCAGTCAACCGCGGAATATCAAAACTTTGGAGGGGGTTCTGTAGGCTGTCTAAAAATCACTAAAAGACAAGTCATCAAAAAGAAGAGCCCCGAACTCCAGAAGCAGCACTAAGGCGCGAGGGTCGAAACCGCGTCTCAGCATCACTGCAGCACTAAGGCGTGAGGGTCGAAACCCGCGTCTCAGCATCACTGCAGCACCAAGACGCGAGGGTCGAAACCGGTGTCTCAGCATCACTGCAGCACTAAGGCGCGAGGGTCGAAACCTGCGTCTCAGCATCACTGTAGCACCAAGACGCGAGGGTCGAAACCCGCGTCTCAGCATCACTGCGGCACCAAGGCGCGAGGGTCGAAACCCGCGTCTCAGTTATAACTGCCCTTGTTATGGGGTCAATCACTGCCCACATAATAAGAAAGTTAACCCCCTATTATGGAGTGTTTTTAGGGGGCACGTTCGCCTCTGATACCTCTATAAATAGCCCCGCTTGCTATTGAGCAGGGGTCAGTCAGTCGGTTGATTAAAGACTTTGGAAGAGGAACTTGGCTCGTGAGCTATAAAAACTCCGAGATTTCCACCAAAAAGAAAGAGAGTCTAGCTCTTCAAACAACTTGCTGCGTACAAGTTAATCTACGCTTCTAATCTCTTTGAGATTCCTGATCAACCAGAGCTGTGTCACTCCATGACCATCCAAAGAGAAGACCCAAGACTTCTTGACGTTCACCCGGTCAACGAAAAACAAGATTCACTTTCCACCGCCACCTGAAGAACCCAGCATTAAACAAAGGGAGATTCAAGTCTAACATCTTCCCTCTCTTGTAATCGGAGTGTAAATCCATTGTAATCTTTCATTTGATTCAAGGAGATTTTACAAGGAACCTTCTCCCGTCAAACAATCCAAGCCTGTGCAATCGGTCTTTAAGTTTTGGGCCTGGCTGATGAGCTCCGCATATGCCGTCGTGTGCTTCTTTAAGCACTTCTTGTGCTTCTGAATTAGAAAGGCAACGGAGGAGGACACCGTCGTGTGAGCGACGGTAAAGTGTCTTCAGAATTGAATCATAGTAAAAATGGAGAGACCTTCGTCTGATAGATGCCGCTTCTTTAGGATCGTCCGGCAGTAAACCATGCAGAGCATAATCGATGAAAGAAAATCATCAATCTCTCGGTTCAAGATCCGTCAAGATATTATAGACCTCTCTGGTTCTCAACATATGTTTAGAACAAACAAGGTGTCGAGTCGCCACTGTAAGGTGATACTTGGTGTCGACTAGCAAGCTAGCATTGTTGCTAGTGCAGCCAGAGCATCTGCCCTAATGTTTTGGGATCGAGAAACGTGACTGATGTAAAAGCCATCAAACAGATTAGCCATTTCGTTGACTGCGTGATAATAAGGTACCAAATCTTCGTGACGAACCTCATATTCGCCTTTAACCTGATTAATAATCAGTTTTGAATCGCCGTAAGCTTCAAGGTAGCGTACCCCCATTTGGTGAGCGAGCTGAAGGCCAATAAGTAGAGCATTGTATTCTGCCACATTGTTGGAGCATGATTCCGTCAGAGAAAATGCTTTAGGAAGGACATGGTTTTGTGGAGAGATAAACACAACCCCCACACTGGTAATGATCTTCCCTTTAGAGCCTATTCGTGATGCTCCATCAAAGAACATCTGTCAAACTTCATCCTCTGAAGTTATATTAGATTCGAAGACTTCATCTGGAATATCTTCATGAAGTTTTGAGCTTTCCGAAACTGGATGAGCAGCCAAGAACTCTGCAAGTGCCCGGCCTTTAACAGACTTCTGAGGGATAAAGAGCATATCGTATTGAGACAAAAGAAGCGCCCACTTAGCTAATCTTGAATTTAATGATCCTGGTTTCGTCATGAGAAGACGCAAAGGGTTCACTCTGGAAATAACATGTATGGTTTGGCCGACCAAATAATGTCGTGTCTTCTGAACGGCAAAGACAAGAGATAAGCATTCCTTCTCAATAGGATTATAGCGAGATTCCGCCCTTATCAGAGTTCTGCTCAGATAATAAATGGCTTGTTCGTGCCCATTGTCATCTTTTTGAGTAAGCAGGGCACCAAGAGAATGATCCATAGCTTTCACATAAAGCAGGAACGGTTTCCCTAATGTAGGAGCTACCAAAACTGGAGAATTTGTGAGATACCTTTTGATATCTTCGTAAGCTTCCTGACAAGCTTGATCCTATACAAAAGAAACACCCTTTTTCATGAGTAGGGTGAACGATTGACAGCGGCCTGAGAGATTTGCGATGAATCTTCTGATATAAGCCAGTCTACCTTGCAGGCCTCTAAGTTCTTTGAGATTCTTAGGTGGATGCATGTTCTGAATGGCTTTGACTTTGTCCGGGTCAAGATGAATTCCTTTTAATGTAATAATAAATCCAAGGAACTTGCCACTCGAAACCCCCAAGAAGGATTTTGTCGGATTCATTTTTAGTTGATGAGTCCGCATTATGTCGAACGTCGTCCTCAAGTCGTGAAGGTGGTCACTCTTATTGCGGCTTTTGACAGCAATGTCGTCGACATAACATTCTACCGACTTTCAGAGATAATCGCGAAAAATCATACTCATTGCCCGCTGATAAGTTGCTCCCGCGTTCTTTAATTCGAAGGGCATCACGGTGTAGCAGTGTACTCCTAATGGCGTTCAGAACGAAGTATGCTTCTCGTCTCAGGATACATTTTAATCTGATTGTACCCTGAAAAGCCGTCCATGAAAGACATCCTTTCGAATCCGCAGGTATTGTCAATCATGACGTCAGTGATGGGCAGTGAGAATTCGTCTTTAGGACAGGCTGTATTGAGATCACGATAGTCGATGCAGATCCGTATTTTCCCATTCTTTTTTAGGACGGGAACGATATTAGCAACCCAATCTGAATGTTGTTCCTCCCGTATGAAGCCACATGCAATGAGCTTATGAACTTCGACTTCAATAGCCTCCATAATGTTCAGACGAAACTGACGTTGCTGCTGCTTGACTGGCTTGGCACCAGGTTTGATGTTCAGACGATGCATGGCTACTTGTGGATCAAGTCCGGGCATGTCTTCGTAGTTTCATGCAAAGACATCTATATACTCTTTTACGAGTACTATTAATTCTTTTTTTCCATAAGTGATAAGCTTTCACTTATAAAGATGGGTTTAGGGTGATCTTGACTACCCAAGTTGACCTGGATCATCTTGTCTTTAGTAGGTGGTTCACGCTGTTCGAATCGCTTTTCCCATTGGAGATCTAATTGTTGAGCCCATGGTTCCTCATCAGTAGCTTCTGCTGGCTCCAATTGACTGGTTGAAGTCATATTAATGGTGAGATTCTCGAACATCATTCCCACACTGACATCTGAGTCCCACTCAAAGGAAGAGGCAGAGTGTGATAGGATTGGTTTGTTATTTTTGGATTTAACTGTTGCTGGGGGTGTAGGTGTAACGTATCCCAACGCCCTGCGTGTGTCGTCATAGTAATTTGCAGGTTTCCCTCTTGGCACAAGGTTGCGCAGAAAATCACATCTTCCTTTTTGAAATTCAGGCCCTTCCATGCTTCAGGTTGTATCCCATTTTCCTTATCATTTGGTGCGATGTTCGCGCATAATGGAAAAATTGTAAGGTGTCTAAGTCTGAACTTAAATCTGCGGCTGTAGACCCTCGTGGTTGGGCTTTACCGAATATTATTGGTAACTGACCTTCTTTGGATGGAGGGATCACTAAAACGGCCCCTTCTATAGATTCCACCGGTGTACCGGATGCGCTTGGTTTATGTAAAAGCATGTGCAGAGAGCTATCCGTAACGGATTCAAGCAATCCAACACTCACAGGATAATCAAAAGAAATATTATCATTAATTACCCATTCGCCTCATCTTCAGAAGGAGTGTTACATTGGGGATTATTAAGACATGTTATAATCGGTTCACCAATCAAAATGGCTGGCATGTCTGCTTCAGATTCTGAATCTGCCTCATTGCCACTATCATCATCGTCAGGCAATGATTCTTTCGATGTTTCACCGATCTCTTGATACAGGAGAGCGTCAGTAAAGTAATTTTCCACCCCTTTGAATGGTTGCTTCTCAGCGAAGACAGTTCGTATTGCTGCATCATCTTTAACATATTTGAAGCACTGGTGCAGAGTGGAGGGAACGATCCAGTTAGCGTGGATCCACGGTCGTCCTAGTAATAAGTTGTACGACGTGTCAACGTCAATGACATAGCACGTCACTTCTGACTTCAGGCTCCCGATTCGGCAACGAAGTCGAATCTTCCCAAGCTGATGACTACTCCCTGCATTAAAATCGTATATTGTTGTAGTGGTTGCGGATAACCTATATAGTGGTATACCGAGGAAGTAGAGGAGCCTTTTGGGGATGATGCTGAGTGCAGACCCCGGATCAACCTGTACCCTTTCAATGCATGTTGAACCGATGTATCCGGTGTAGCACAAAGGTCGATCGTGCTTGTTATCCTTGAGAAACATATCCTCCACTGTGAAGGTAATAGCAGGTACCTTTGATTGTACATGATGGCATTTAGGGTAAGAAGACTGAGCGTCATCTTTAGGGATTTCTGGCATATACATCAAGAATGATTCTGAATTAGCCAGTGCATCTCTGAGTGCTTCTCTTGTCTCTTTCGAGAGATGAAGAGCTCATGTATGATGATACGAGCTGGGATATTAGCCAGCTGGACCAATATGTCAAAACGAAAGGGCATGTCAAGCCCTGGGCCTGAAGGCTTCTTCAGGACATGGTCGAACCAGACTTCTTTCTGCTTCTCTTTTTCCATCATCGGGAGCGGAGTCGGTGTGGATATTTGTACTGACGTCGTCTGCTGTTGTGTCTCGTCAGTAGCTTTCTCATACTGTCTTAAGTATGATTTTTCAGATCGAATAACTGTTGGCTGAGGTACATCAGCATGCGTCGTACAAGCGTGCTTTTCCCCTTTGAAATCGTTGAGAGAAGCTGATGTGAGATTGCCATCATCCGGCAGGATGGAGACAACATTGCAAGATTTGCCCTTCGACTTGGATTTCCTCGAATCCCATTGTTCATCTTGGACAAGATCTGGGTGTATCCACATGACTTCCCCTGTCTACAGTGTCAAGGGAACAAGACCCTTATTCTCTTGAGTTTTAGCTGAAGGATGCTTTACTTCCAGCTGTGGTGCAGGGATTGGAAAGGTCCCGTCAGGAACTGTGACTTATGGGGTTTTGTCGAACTCGAGAGTCACCATGTTTGCAGTGACTTTCTTTTGCTCTGATTTCAGAGTCAGAACTCTGGCGTCGACTAAAACTTGAATTCTGTCCTTAAGGACAAAACACTTATCAGTAGGGTGATGGACCTGAAATCACCTAGAGGGGGGGGTGAATAGGTGATAATGCTAATCAATGCACAATTGATTGAGATTTAAGAGTTTGTAAAGAAAAAGATTGAGTTGTAGAATTCTTAGTCTCAATGCTATCCGCTGCAGCAAGGGCCAAAGCGGGTCGTGATCCTCAGGGAAGGATGCGATGCAAGCTTTTCGGACGATTTCTCTGTATGCTTCAAATAAGACAAAGGAGAGATTAGATTTGAAATATATATGATTAAAGAGGTATGGTTTTACTGATCTTCTACCACAACCCACAATGCAAGTCTTGGATGTTGAATGTCATCTTGAGATACATATGATTTACCCTAGGTTTATTAAAAAGGATTCAAGTAAGAAAAGATGATAATAGAATCTAACTAGTTTGCATTACCAAAAACTCAACAAAGATTCATCCTAACTTCTAAGTACAGCATAAGAAAAGTGTTATCTTAAATTTATGCTGCCTAAGTTCTTAAGTATGAAGTTATGAAGAGTTGTTTAAGTGTGCAATCTAGATTAAGAAATCTAGCTATCAGTTTAATCTTCAAGAAAAGCAATCTTAGACCTAGGGTTTCTAAAAATTGATCATCAATCTATTCAACTCCTAAACTGCCCTAGGGTTGCTTAAGAGATCAGCAAACCACACTAAGAATTAGTTAATCATCATTTTTTAATTATTATTTTTTTATTTTACTTAATGAGAATAATTGTGAAAGAAGGAAAAACAAAACAAATCAAGAGATCACAGATCAAAAACTAAAATCAAGAGATCACAGAGAAAAGAAACAAAATTAACTGATAAGAATTAAATGGCAAAAGAGGTAACCTTTATTCGAAAAATGTCTTCCCAAATACAAGCTCCTTCTTCTCCACAATGTGCTTAAAAACAAAATTACAAATTGCAGAAATTTAAGGAAAAGCTAAAGAAAACCCTAATCTCCTCGTCTCTGGATGCCCCTCTCTGTTGCATCTGCAGGGGTATTTATAGGCTCAGAAGGAAGTAGAGTCCCGGTGAAACACAACCTCAAAATCTGGTTGTCATCCTCATCCATACAGCTGCAGAAACGCGGCTCTGGCCGCGTTTCCGCGGCCAAAGTATTATCCCTGGCCGCGCGCTTTCGCGCGTGGCCTCATCTGGTCCGTTCACCTGGGCATATCCGTCTGGATCTGACATCTCGACTCTTTAATTTGAGATTTCAGGATAACTTGGAAATCAAGTTACCCTAAATCAAATCTCTTCCAAAACGAATTTCATCCTTGCACTCTTATTTATCCTCACCCACCAAGTATTTAGGGTTGAATAGAATTCTATCCTTTCCCTCTTTTTAGTATTTGCAACATTTGCACTTTGTATTTGCACTTTTGACATTTTGTAATTGCACTTTTGCACTTGGGCTTGGACATGGGCTTGGACATGGGCTTTTGGGCTTCATTTAGTATTTTATTCTTTATTTAAAAACACTCAAGGCCTGCACACATTAAATAACAAAATATTAGTAATAGTGCATGATTATATGAATAAATATAAAAATGTGATAGTAAATGTGATGACAATTATGCATTTCTTACTACCTATCAACAATAAAAAATATGATGCAACAATCAACCCAAAACAAGACTAGAAGCCGAATACCCCGTGAAGGGCTCTGAACTCCTTCCTCCTGATTCCTCTAGATATGAGTTGGAGGTGCGCAATGCAATCTTGTTGTATGAATATAAGATTGACAATATGAATATGAAACAATTGAATATAGCAATGAATGTAGAAAACAAGAAATAAGAGCAATGAAAGTAAAGCAAGGAATAAGAGCAAGTAAACCAAACACAAACACCGAGAATTTTTTCGAGGTTCGAGCACCCAGCTCTACGTCCCCGCCTTCACCCAGAAGGATTTCTAACCACTATAACTTCACAAAGAATTATAATCACATCGGAGTACCCAACTCCACAATCTCAAGTACAAGTTCTCTCTTGGTGATCAAAAGACCACAAATTATCTTTTGCAAAAGCCTCTTTCCCTTACAAGAACCCTGTAGAATAATGGTTAGAATTGAAGCTCAAATATTGTAAGTGAGAAAAGAAAAAGAACTTGAGAGAGTTTAGAAACTAAAACTTCAGGAATGAGAGATTCTTCAGCACAAAAACCAAGGACCAAACTCTTTTGAAAGCCTTTGAAAACTTTGAATATTTTGCCAATGCTTGTTATTGTGTAAACCTCTACCCTAATGACCCCTTTATATAGGATTTAGGAAGAGTAAACATAGAAAAGTTTTACCTGAATATAAGAGGAAGAAATTGACCCTCTAATACAGCTAATCACGTTTTATTTAAACTTAAACACATTTTGAAAACATGTTAAAAATCAGCCTCCAGAAATTAGCCATTACTGCCAATCTGGCAGATTGGTCAACTTTGAGCACATTTTTCAGGCTGAAAACATTCGAATTCAGAATAAGGTATATAGGAATAATTTGTAGATATTTAAGTCTTCGTTTTAATGCAACTGAAATCAAGTCAATATAATTTTTTATTAAAAAGTTATCAATAAAACACTGACAGGTGTCAAAACAGAAACTGTAAGCTATTTTCAGAACAAGAATAGAGTTCAACTAAATATTTGACATCTTTAAAATCTGAATCTGATAATAATTATTGAATAAGAAATTTAGATCTGAAAGTTATTTTTGAAATACAATTTAAATCATGTTATTTGAATATAAGAATAAAAAGTTATGATAACAACAATAAAAGGGTGTCAAGCAGATCAGCAGAACTAAAACTGGTTCAAATCCAAAACCCGATATATGTACTTGAAATCCAAAACCGATTAAATCAAAAACCAAACGTATTGAATTTATGTGTGTGTATTTGAGCTTCAACCTATCCACTATTCTTTGACAAAACTATAAAACTAAAAACAAATCTAATGAAGTCTCTTGAGCCTGAAGTCTCTTGAGCCAAACTGAAGTCTTGAGCCATGCAATGCCATGCTAGAGCCTTCTCTTCTATGATCATTCCTTCTTGTGCCATTTGCCTTATTTGCTCTATGAACCTAGAAAATCTTGCAAAAGCTAAACAATGGCCTTCAAAATAGTACTAACCTGAAACTCTTCTTGAACAAACTTATTACTACCAATATAGCTCTTAAGTGTTTTGTTATCATCAAAACTCTAAACAAGTGGAGAGTGTAACCTCTTGGGCCAACAATCTCCCCCTTTTTGATGATGACAAAACATATAGGCTACATCACAAGCTATAAAAGAGAGAGGTAAAACTCCCCCTCAAATGATACTCTATTTTATCAAGTATAAAACTTGAAAACATATACATATATGAATATGTACAAAACATGAAACCTACATATACATATATGAGTTAAACATGTACAACACATGAAACCAAATCATGAAACCACCAATACTTCTCCCCCTTTTTGTCATACATCAAAAAGGGTTAGGAAACAACCAATAAACAATATATGCATAAACAAGATATAAACATGCATATATGCATACATAAACTCAAATATCTCTTCCCCTTTTTGTCAATTCATCAACAAAGGGGCTAAGGAAAAAAAATAATCAATTGTCATATCATCAAATCTTAAAGATCAAAACTTAAGTTTTTTTTTTAATACCAATTTAAAATTTTTGATAAACATATTGATACAAATTGAAAAATATTGATACCAATTAAAGATAAAAACTAAATTTTTAGATAAACACTAAAATCATTTTGCAATAACGATACCAAATAGAGAATAATACTAATTTAAGATCGTTGATACTAATATTGAAAATGTTAGCATATATCAAACCAAAGTATTTTACATCATAAATGATGGGAGTAAGATACCAATTTAAAATGAAAACTGATACAAATTGAAAATACAACCAATACCAATTTTACATAAAACCAATTTAAAACAAGAATTTTCTCCCCCTTTATGAAATACTAAAAGAAACAATGCATAAGTTTGTAATAGATACTAATTAAAAATAATTGACATGATGAACTAAATCACGTTTTGAGTTATGCTAAGCTTGATTTTGTAAAACTAAAATTTGTGATATCATTGAGCACAAATTAAACATATATAAGAATACAAAAAGAATGTCAATATTGATACCAATTGAAACGATTCAATGATACCAATTGAAACTACAATAAGATCAAGTGTATAACTCATATTACCTACCACCCATTCCATGCACATGTTTAAAAATGATTTTCAATAATAACATACAAGGCATGGTCGCCCAACCAACCGCCCTTTAAATGGGTAGGGGTTTTCAAAAATAGGTTTGAAAATAGAGTACATTTGAAAAACACTATCATATGAAGAATACGAATTAGTTATATGAAAAGTTTGTAAACTAGTACGAAATCCTTCAAGTAAGGAATAAATCAAAAAAATATATTTCATGAAGCACAAGTAAATCACATGATCATCAACACTCAAAAATTCATAAAGCCCATATCATACTTATGAAAATAAAATCATGAGAAAATAATAAGTAAAGTGAGTGTACAAGATGTATGTGAAACACATTATCATGAAACTAGGCAATCAAGCTCAATAATGAAATCCTTAAAACATGAAACACAAGTGAATCATCAAAACGATTTAATCTTCAAGGCATATGTATGTCGTATACAGACTAAAGTATACATACATATCCAAACATGAAAGAGTCCACAAAAGTATATGCATGAAAGCAAGTGGCTCAAGGATGTATATGTATATCTAATAGTTTAGACAAGATGGACATATACATGAAGTTAAAACATAAAAAAAAACATGTACGAAATGTGAACACAAGTCAAACGCATGAATCATCAAAACTAGACTATACTAGTACATCTAATGGGTACAATGAGCATTCAAGTATAAACACGTAATAATCTATTTGTGGCTCATTAGTTGTACAAGTATATATCCAAGTTTTAATGAAAACTAATATTCAAACAAGTAATCAAAACATGAAGTATCAAAACAAAACTCATAAACATACATATGATCATTAAATATATGCACATGCATAGATCTAGGACATACACATTAGTTAAAAATAAATGTGAGAACACAAAGATATAAATTCATATTAAATATGGGTGTCTCAAATAACTAAACATGTATATCACTAATTTAAATATCATGACATATGACATAATGAACATTAAAATAAGACATGCTACAAATGAATAATTTAATAAGCATGTAAACATAAAGGGAGTAAGAGATTGTTACCAAAAACCTAGATGGCAACTCTCCATGTCTCCAAAACAAGGTGGTCCTCCCACCAAACTCCCCTTGAAAGTGATGCATCCAAATTATCCTCTTTAAGCTCGGAACGCATCCACTTTAAGGTACCATAACTCTCACGTCATGCGAGAGCCCACACCTACATCAAATACAATAGGGGCGGTCTTTGGTACCCATACTTTTTTGGGTCCATGGGGGTTAGTGTCACGAACCCACACAAGATTATTTGTTCTATTAATTTGATCATAGCAAAACTTTGCTAAATGGCCATTTTTACCACAATAAGTACATCTATAAACTCTACCATATTTAAATGCATAATGAGTGTGTGGCTTACTAGCATGGGACTTGTGAGCATGAGTAGATTTAACATGTGAAGTGTTGACATGATGAGCATTTTTAGCATGGGTTGTTTTATCATTCTTAACATGTGGAGTGTGCCTTTTTGAAAACTTTTCTTCTAATTTCTTAGTATTAAAAGTACAATCTTTCAAAACATTTTCAAAATCAACAATTCTAGTTTTTAACAAAGAAAATTCATTTTCATCAACTTTTGGAATTTTGCTTTACAAACAACTTTATAAGCTTCAAATTCTCTTTTAGTAGAAACAAGGTTAGAAGAAATTTCATCCTTTTCTTGTGAAACAATAGCAAGTTGATTTTTAAGAAAAGCAATTTTCTTTTCCAATTTTGAATATTCTACCTTTTTATCATCATAACTTTCAGAAAGTTCAACAAAGGCATGTACAAGCATTTCTTTACTTAATTCATTATCTTCATCAAAAGGTTGAGAGGTAACCTTGGGTGTGTTTGTCATGAAACACATATTTGCCGTATGGACCTCATCTTCGGATTCACTTTCCGATTCCCATGTAGCTTTGTATGCTTTCTTTTCAACCGGCCTATTTTGTTTAAAGGAGGAAGTCACCTTTTTCTTAAAATCCAGGCAATCAGCCATGATGTGTCCGGGTTTGCGGCAATTGAAGCATATGATTCTTCTCTCCTCCTTCCTTCCAATTTCCTTCTAAAGTTGAGATTGTTCTTGCGGTACAACCTCTTCACATTTCTTACTAGGAGAGATAGCTCCTCATCATCTTCTTCATCTTCTTCATTGTCGTCGATTGTGGAGGAAGACTTGAAGGGTATGGACTTCTTCTTTTGAGGTACCGCTTCTTCTCTTGCCTTCTTCTCCATCTCATGAGTCTTAAGGTTTCCAATAAGACTTATGAGATCCATTTCATCTTTATCATTCAACTCTTTTAAGGTAGTAGCCTTTATCTCCCATGATGAAGGAAGAGCTCGAATCACTTTTCGCACCTTTTGATCATTGCTTATATCATCACCTAGAGAAGAAAGAGCATTAGTAATCTTTGTAAACCTTGTAATCATAAAATCAATAGATTCATCTTCAAGCATTTTGAAACTTTCATATTGGGACCTCAAGAGATCTATTTTGGCTCTCTTGACTTGTGATGTCCCCTCGTGAGTGACCAACAAATGTTGCCAAATCTCATAGGCGGATTGGCAGTGTATAACCCGTGTAAGATCATCCTCATTCAAGGCGGTGAGAAGGGAATTTTGGGCCTTAGAATTAGCCTCATATTCTTTAAAGGTAAAGTTGGACCAAGTGCTCTCCTCACTATCGGGTCTAACATAGGGCTTGGTCAAGGATTTAGCCACTAAGCTACCTAAAGATTGTAGAAAAATAGTCATCCTAACCTTCCAAATGGGAAAATTTAGTCCATCAAATTTAGGAGGGATCTTAATGTTGTCGGCCATGTTTACTAATGTATGAATGAAAGAATGCAAGTAGTGATTAGCAACTTTTTAGGATCTCTCTAAGGATGTTAAGCCAAAACCTAGAGTCCAAGCTCTAATACCAATTGAAATCACCTAGAGGGGGGGGGGTGAATAGGTGATAATGCTAATCAATGCACAATAAAAAATATGATGCAACAATCAACCCAAAACAAGACTAGAAGCCGAATACCCCGTGAAGGGCTCTGAACTCCTTCCTCCTGATTCCTCTAGATATGAGTTGGAGGTGCGCAATGCAATCTTGTTGTATGAGTATAAGATTGACAATATGAATATGAAACAATTGAATATAGCAATGAATGTAGAAAATAAGAAATAAGAGCAATGAAAGTAAAGCAAGGAATAAGAGCAAGTAAACCAAATGCAAACACCGAGAATTTTTTCGAGGTTTGAGCACCCAGCTCTACGTCCCCGCCTTCACCCAGAAGGATTTCTAACCACTATAACTTCACAAAGAATTACAATTACACCGGAGTACCCAACTCCACAATCTCAAGTACAAGTTCTCTCTTGGTGATCAAAAGACCACAAACTATCTTTTACAAAAGCCTCTTTCCCTTACAAGAACCCTGTAGAATAATGGTTAGAATTGAAGCTCAAATATTGTAAGTGAAAAAAGAAAAAGAACTTGAGAGAGTTTAGAAACTAAAACTTCAGGAATGAGAGATTCTTCAGCACAAAAACCAAGGACCAAACTCTTTTGAAAGCCTTTGAAAACTTTGAATATTTTGCCAATGCTTGTTGTTGTGTAAACCTCTACCCTAATGATCCCTTTATATAGGATTTAGGAAGAGTAAACATAGAAAAGTTTTACTTGAATATAAGAGAAAGAAATTGACCCTCTAATACAGCTAATCACATTTTATTTAAACTTAAACACATTTTGAAAACATGTTAAAAATCAGCCTCCAGAAAATTAGCCATTACTGCCAATCTGGCAGATTGGTCAACTTTGAACACATTTTTCAGGCTGAAAACATTCGAATTCAGAATAAGGTATATAGGAATAATTTGTAGATATTTAAGTCTTAGTTTTAATGCAACTAAAATCAAGTCAATATAATTTCTTATTAAAAATTTATCAATAAAACACTGACAGGTGTCAAAACAGAAATTGTAAGCTATTTTCAGAACAAGAATAGAGTTCAACTAAATATTTGACATCTTTAAAATCTGAATCTAAAATAATTATTGAATAAGAAATTTAGATCTGAAAGTTATTTTTGAAATGCAATTTAAATCATGTTATTTGAATATAAGAATAAAAAGTTATGATAACAAGTATAAAAGGGTGTCAAGCAGATCAGCAGAACTAAAACTGGTTCAAATCCAAAACCCGATATATGTACTTGAAATCCAAAACCGATTAAATCAAAAACCAAACGTATTGAATTTATGTGTTTGTATTTGAGTTTCAACCTATCCACTATTCTTTGACAAAACTATAAAACTAAAAACAAATCTAATGAAGTCTCTTGAGCCTGAAGTCTCTTGAGCCAAACTGAAGTCTTGAGCCATGCAATGCCATGCTAGAGCCTTCTCTTCTATGATCATTCCTTCTTGTGCCATTTGCCTTATTTGCTCCATGAACCTAGAAAATCTTGTAAAAGCTAAACAATGGCCTTCAAAATAGTACTAACCTGAAACTCATCTTAAACAAACTTATTAGTACCAATATAGCTCTTAAGTGTTTTGTTATCATCAAAACTCTAAACAAGTGGAGAGTGTAACCTCTTGGGCCAACAGGACCATCCTGTGGAAGAGGCAATAGTTGGGATCGTTCGTGCGTCCCACTTCATTAGGACGTCGAGCATCCGGTAGCTTCAATTTATTTTCTTTGTGGAGTAAATAGAATATTTGACCACCTGTTCGTCTTTGAAGGAGTACTGTTTCGGAGGAAACTTAGACTCCTGACTATTGAAGCCGCTCTTCTTGGCCTTTGACTGAATGTCCCCTGACAATTCAACAGACACAGTCTCTTTCCCTTTGGCTTGAGAAGACTGTGCCATGTCGCCGCGTCCTTTATTATTCGTACCCCATTTACTTCTAGGGGTGGATGGTTCGAACTTCTTAGCCGACTTTTCGGCTATTTCAGCTTGTTTGACTAGTTCCTTCAAGGTGTGGGCTTTGACAAATCCCATACGGATCTCCACTTGATCAAGAAAGTTATGCCTGCATGTCTGTAAGAGCATGGGTAATGGCATCCCTGCTGGGCACATCAAAGACAAGTTTTTGAACCGTTCCCTGTAGTCACAGATAGATTTGCCCTTCTTCTGTACGATAGAGAGGAGTTTGTCCATGGTCACCTCGGTATCATCCTCGTTGAACGAGAAAGAAATCGAGTTTCTAGGTTGACCCAAGAATTGATAGAGCCCGGAGGAAGGCTTCGGAACTAGTCGAATGCTACCCCCTTCAAGGTGCCAATGAACAGTCTGGCCATGATGCCATCATTGTCTATGACATTACCGGTCTGAGACCAGAAGTAGTAGTGTGCTAGTTTGGCGAGCTATTACCATCATACGTATGTAAAGTTGGTGGTTTGAACTTTGACGGGTATGGTACTGAATCCCATTCCAAAGGGTAAGGACGGATTGTCCCTACTTTCTTTAGTTCATCCCTTTGAGCTAGGGACGCGATCTGAGCCTGGATGCCCTTAAGAACTTCAGCGTCTAAAGAAGAACTCTCCTTTGACTTCTCTGTCTTTGGTTATTCGTTGCTATGATGTTCTTCCGAGTTATGATCACTCCCGGTATCATTGTTATCTCGGTTAATGAGGAGTTAAGCGAGCATCTGTTGAATGTTGGCTAAGGCTTCCTGCTGAGCCTTAGAGGTTTTCTCTTGGGCTTCCAACTGTCGTCGGAGGTCATCATTACCGTTATCAGTCATATTCACTGACACTCTATCCGTTCGTACCAAGCTGACCGTCGCTGAAGAGGCATACCCGTTGTCTTCGTCCACCTCATCAGACCATTGGAACGATCTTCTCATTGGTTCTGGCGAGGTTACTGTAGTTGAGGAGGATGGCTGCTCATAACTGTAGGATATTGCAACCCTAGATCTGGTGTTTCATAAGACGCCTTCTTCGTGCACCAAGACTTTGCCAAGGCCTGGACTATAGTCTGGATCTAGAGAACTAGAGGAAGGAGAGTTAGGGGCATGCGACGTTCGTCCGCCCCTATGTGATGCCCGCCACCTTCCAATCATGTTGACAGACCCAGAGGGCAGATCTGATAGATCTTGCGACACGTTCCTCTTGCTATGCTTCACAGGAGCTTGTTCCGATAGTCGATCAAAAACTGATCGTCGACTTGGAGGAGAGGCAGGGATTGGTCCTAGCCGGCAATGGACTGAGTGGACTGTCACCAACCGACACCCCACTTGTTGGCAACAGGAAGGAGAAGTTCAGAGAGGTCCCGACTTCCGTTTGCTTGTCAAGAATTCTCGCAAGTCAGACCCAGCCGGTCTTAAGCTATTTAGCACAAAGGTTCTATTGGATCGCGGATAGGACGATGTCCTGCTCTTTTCATCACCGCAGAGGTAGTTGCACTAAATAGTGCTTTAGCTCTATCTTCGCGGCTAAGAACTTTGGGAATGTCCTTGGGTGCTGAAGCTGCATTGTAGGCTGTCTAAAAATCATTAAGACAAGTCGTCAAAAGTAGAGTCCCAAACTCTAGACGCAAGGCTAATGATTGAGTTTTTCCTGCACACAAAATAAAGAATTTTAGATTTAGAACAAGATGTGCAAGGTGCTCAATTCTAATCCGCGGTAGCAATGGCTATGCGGGTCATGATCCTCAGGGAGGGACTAGCGATGGAAGCGTTTAAGTAAGTTATCTCTTTTTTTTATTTATTTTGTTATTTACAAGGTATTTATAATGAGAAGTATGGTATTTACAATGAGTTGGGAAAAAAGAATGAGTTGGAGTTGGTGGTCTAAGCTAAAATTACAAAGAAATAAAACTATAACACATACATACCTCTTCTGCCTTGTTTACCTTTGATCCATTTACGACGACTTACCTTGTCTTTGAAGGCGTTCAAGTATGGCGTATAGGATCTTCCACCTTCGCGATCTACACTACAAAAAGAAAAGACTAGCAAGAGAAGGCTTGTTCATCTCCATAGGCCATTAAGGGCACTTCTTCGGCTAGGCAGTCTCGAAGCAATCGGATCTTGAGTAGATTTTATTAACAATGGGGGAAAAGTAAGACTTACACCGATGTCACCTCAGTGCAAGTATGAACTTCTTCCTCCATGAAAGCATCCTCCACTCTCAGTTACAAAAATTACAAAAAAAACGAAAATAAAACCTAACCTACAACTAGAAGAAAGCCTAAAAACCCTAGCTTTTAGCTCTGTATTTTCTGTGTGCCCTTCTCAGTTGCTCTGCAAGGGTATTTATAGGAGCTGGAAGAAGTAGAGTCCCAGTACAACTCTGTCTTGCAACTTGTTATCATGTTGATCACCGAATATGTCTTATCTGAGGATTGAATTGGAAAGTTTGATCAACATAAGAGTTGTAGGTCTTCCAGTCATCTTTCTGGAGCATCTTGTATCATCGGATTGGAATATCTTTAGCAAAAGTTATGATCTAAATACTAAAATGTGTACAGTCTAAATCCGAATTTTTTGAAACAATTTTATCTTTGCACTCTCCTCCTTTTATCTTTTATCCTCATCCTGCAAGTATTTAGGGTTGAATAGAAGTCTATCCTTCCCTCTTCTTTTAGTATTTGCAACTATTGCCCTTGGGTAATTGCAATTTTGACATTTGATAATTGCAACTTTTGTATTGGGCTTGAATATGGGCTTTGGGCTTCTTTTAAGGCTTTATTCCTTTATTTTTATTACTCAAGGCCTGCACACAATAAATAATAAAATATTATTAAATGTACAGAATTATAGGAATAAATATGAAAATGTGATGGTAAATGTAATGATAAATATGCACTTTTCACTACCTATCAGCTAATCTCAGCCGCATTGCAGCCCCAAGGCGCGAGGGTCTAAACCCGTGTCTCAGCCGCACTGCAGCACCTGAAAACACCTAGAGGGGGGTGAATAGGTGTAAGTGCTAATCTAGTGAACTAAATGCGCTAAATGCGGAAGCTTAAAAACTAATTGCAAATTTTGCAACACACTTAATACAACACACAAGTGTAGCCGAATTCCCCGTGAAGGGCTCTGGACTAACTCCTCTTGATTCCCCTAGATATGGGTTGAGGTGCTATATGAAGCTCTTGTGGTTAAGTACAAGTGAGGCACACACAAACACACAAGCATATAATAGATATGACAATATGAATCAATGCTCAAACACAAGCAAATAGATATGATGCTATGAATGATGCTATGCACAATATAAAGAGAGAGAGAGAGTTAGGAGACAATGGATCAAACGCTAACAACAAGATATGTTTCGAGGTTCGAGCCCCTAGCTCTACATCCCCGCCTTCACCACCGTGAAGGATTTCCAATCCACTATCTCCCACCGAGGGAACCTCCACCGAGGAGGATTTGTTACAACAAAGGGAGTACCGAACTCCTCTCTCAAACACCGCCTCTCAACCGAGGGGTAGGCCCGTAGCCAATACAACAACCAACACCTCTACCGAAGAGGGTTACAAACACCAACTCCACCTCTCACTAGAGGGAGCAAACAACAACCAACTCCACCTCTCACTAGAGGGAGTAAACCACAATCTCAACCTCTACCAAAGAGGGAGCAACCCAATCAAAGCAAGGTTTTACAACAAGTGGTTTCTAAAGACCACAAACTCTCTTTTCCCACAAACAAAAGATCCTAAATAGATTAGGATAGAAGATAGCTCAAGTGTGGAAAAAACAAGTGTTTTGATCAAAGAAAAACTCTTGGAAAAAATACCAAATAGATATAGAATTTTAGATCAAGAAACAATTCCCAAAAACTATTTTCTTTGAAATAAAACAAAACACTTAAAACAAATAGATGAAGCTTTTTGGCACTTAAGCTATTTTGAAAACTTATTTAAAACACTGAAGATGTCAGAAAATTTTAGCTCTAAAAATCTTGGCCAAAATCCCAAAGAATTGGGGTTTATATAGGCCAAAACAGAAACTAGCCGTTAGGCTGATCTGGCAGTCTGACAGGCTAGCGGTCGGCCGGCCGGCTGACCGCCAACGGTCAGAAATATGACCGTTGGGCAATCCCGGTCGACCGCACGGCCGACCGCCCAGATACAGAGAGCAAAGCTCTCTGGTCCGGTCGGCCGCCCGGCCGACCGTCCATGTGTCTGCCAAACGTGTACAAGCCTTTGCACGTCGGTCGACCGCAAGGGTCGACCGGCCTTAGGTGCGGTCGACCCGTGCGGTCGGCCGACCTGGCCTGTCAGCCACTGTTCTGGGTCAGAAACACATGTTAAAAATATTTCTAAAAAATCTTTTAAGTCTTGTAAAAATACCCAAAAATAGTTTTAACATTTTGCATTGATATAAAACTTGTGATAAACATTTTAACTCAAATATCAAGCATATGAAACCATTTTTGTGTTTTATCATTTTTACCAAAAACAAAACTTGTATTTTATCAAACTTGGATTTTTCAATAGGAAATCTGATTTTCCTAAAACTTATGAATAGACATATCAAAATAAGTTTGTTTAAGATATGAAGCATGTATGTATATTGAACACATCTAATATACATAAAAAACTATTTAAACTTGTTTTGATCTAAACTATTCATGAAAACCAAATCCGAACATAAAACTTGTGTGTGTTGTGCACTTGAGCATATCAACTATACTAAGCTTTACAAATGGATTTAAAACACACTAAACTCTATGATACCTAAGTCTTCTTGACGATCTTCATCTTCAAGTCGACTCGGTCCAAACACCGTGATCCAACGAGCATGGTTATGTGTGATCTTGTCGCTCGGGCTCGGGAATCACCAAGTGAAGGCTTCCAAACTCTTCTTTTTGAAGCAATCACCAACTAATATCTTGTTATATGATCTGAAACTAAAATCACAAGATTATTAGTAAACATAACTACATGAGTTAATCATCATCAAAACTAGAGAGGAAGGCCTCCGGGCCAACAATCTCCCCTTTTTGATGATGACAAAACTCATAGAGTTATATATGCATGGATTAAAGTTAAGCTTCAAAGAAGCTCCCCCTTAACTCATGCATAAACAAATAAACAATAAATATGCAATGAATGACAATGCATAATCATGCATAAACAATAAAAGGCTCTAGATACCAATGAAATGTTCAAAAACAAAACATGCTCTAGATACCAATTAAAAATTAAACTAAATTAAACTTAATATATGCAAAACATAAATATGCATATATAAACCAAAATCTTTCTCCCCCTTTTTGTCAATCATCAACAAAGGGGTAAACAATCAAAACAAAACAAAATCTTCTCCCCTTTTTATTACAAAGAAACAATCATCAATAAAAAGGGTAAAAGCAAAACCAAATCAATAAATTTTTCTCCCCCTTTTTGTTCGAAATAATGAATCAACAAAGGGTTAAATAAAAACAATATTCTCTCCCTTTTTGTCTAAAACAAAAACAAAAATCAAATAGGGATGACAAACAATTAAGGTACCAATTGAAAATATGTCAAAGAAGCATCTTGATACCAATTGAAAGTAAACATAGATCAATAAATGAATGGTATATGCGATATACATTCATGAAGAGGAAGATGTGAAGCTTCCCTACATAGATACATTACATGAAGGAGGGATGACAAGCCCTAATTCACATAACATACACTATGCAATGTATAAGAGGAGATGTGAAGCTCCCCCTACACACATGTATCACATAAAGAAGAGATGTCAAGCTCCTCATTACAAGATACACTCAACATGAATCTATATGTAGAAGAGATGTTAAGCTCTCCTTGCATATAGACAATATAAATCAAAAACTTTTATATTTTCTTTAAACAAAATTTTGAGATACCAAATTAAAACATTCAAATAAACATCTTGATATCAAAATAGAGTATTTTTCTTTTTAAGTATATGATATCAATTTAAAATTTTATTTTCTATCATAAAGCAAGGGAGTGGAAATATAAATACCAATTGAAATATGAAAATCGAATTTTCTCCCCCTTTATGAAATACCAATAAAACACATGCATAAGCTTGTAATAAGGTACCAATTGAAAATTGAATCAATTGAAACAAAGTTAAAGCTCAAGCTTAGCATAAACAAGATATATATATGTATGAAAAAAATAGATACCAATCGAAATTGATACTATTTGAAATGAAAACATACATACATACAAACATATATGAGTATACAAGAAATGTCAATATTGATACCAATTGAAAGAATTTCAATGATACCAAATGAAACAACAATCATAGCAAGTGTATACCTCATATTACAAAACGAAGAATACGAACTAGTTAAAATGAAAAATTTTGTTAACTAGTACGAAATCCTTCAAGCAAGGTATAAAACAAAAGTATTTTTCATGAACATGAAATCCACATGATAATCAACACTCTAAGCCAATTAAGCATAAATATGACTCATGAAAATAAAACATGAGTAAACAATAAATGTGAGTGTACAAATAATATGTGAGGATCATAATCATGAAAGATGGACAATAAGCTCAATATTCCTTGAAACATGAAACATGAAAATCATCAAAACTATTTAATCTTCAAGGTATATGTATGTCCTATGCAAACTAAAGTATACATACATATCCAAACACAACGAGTCCACAAAGATATATGCATGAAGGCACGTGGCTCAAAGGATGTATATGTATAACAATAATTTGGATAAAATGGACATATACATGAAGTTAAACAAAAACACATGGAAACATAAAAAAAACTAAATTTTCATTAAAACAAATTTCATTTCAAGGTATATGTATGATTTGTTAATACAAAAAGTATACATACATATCCCTAAACACAATTTGAGTCCATATATATAGATTTACATGAAAGGCAAATGACTCAAGGGGTATACATGTATATCTTAAAGTTTGGCAAAAATACATATATACATGAAATGAAAACTCATACACATAAAACAAATTCAAAAATAGGAATACAAGTTTAAAATGTATGAATCATCAAAACTAGACTATACTAGCACATCTAATGGGTTCAAATAAGCATTCAAGCACAAACATATATAGATTTATTTGTGACCCACTATATGTACAAGTATAAATCCTAGTCTTAATGATAACTAACATCTAAACAAATATTCAAATCATGAAGCATCAACACAAAATGTAAACCAATCATGATAAACATGATAAATTTTTAAACATGATTATTAAGAAAATTCACATATTATTAAACCTATGATAAACATGATAGCTAAACAAATACGAGAACACAAAATAATAATCCATTTTAAATATGGGTCTCTCAAATTGCTATTCATGTATGTCAAGGATTCAATAATCATGGTATCTTCTAAAAAATCTATAAACATCAAAAATATGAAATACAAATCATATGTGATCAATATGTACATGCATATGCATTAGATCTAGGTCATACAAATTAGTTCAAACAAGATGAGAACACAAAAATATAAGTTCATATTAAACATGGGTGTCTCAAACAACTAACATGTATAACACTAATCTAATTAACATGGCATATTCATAATGATCAATAAACATCAAAACATGCTATAAACATATGATATGAAAAACATGTAACAATAAATAGGATGAAAAACACCTAGAGGGGGGGTGAATAAGTGTGAATGCTAATCTAATGATCTTTTTAAACTTTAATTAAATGAGTGATGCAACGATCTCTCAAAACACGACTAAGAGCCGAATACCCCTTGCGAGGTTCTGAACTCCTTCCTCCCAATTCCCTAGATATGGGTTAGAGGTGCGCAATGCAATCGTGTTGTATTGAGGTGTGATCGATCAATGCCAAGTATGATGATGAGAAATGAGATGCACACAATGTAACACAACAAGTATAGCAAGTAAAGTAAACAAGACAAGATTGCACAAGTAGAGGGTTAGTTCTCAAGCAAATAATTCAAGACAATATAAAGCAAGAGAAATGTAAAGCAAGAATAACGCAAAGGCAATCGCAAACAAGATGATTTGTTTCGAGGTTCGAGTACACTTGCTCTAGTCCCCGCCTTCACCTCCGTGAAGGGTTTCCACTATCCACCGAGGATGCCTTTACAATTGGTCTACCGAAGACCGAGCACCGAGCTCCACCGAATACAAAGGACCTCTACCGAAGAGGTTGCTCCACAAGAAGGAATTACAAGAACAAAGTGATCACAACTTGATCACTACACTTTTTCTCAATCTTTTACAAACACTCTCACTTCAATTTATAACTTCACTATAGAATGAGTATAGGATTTTTGGCTCTATGAAGTGTGGTGAGAAAACTTCAGTTGTAGAGTGATATAGAGAATCAAACACAACTGAAAAAACAATCTTGAAAGAGTGGGAATTGAAAGCTTCAAACTATTTTCTTTTCTCTTTTGAAAACAACTAAACTTGAGGAATTTTCTTAGTAGTATGAAGGAGAGACTTCTCCTCTATTTATAGGGTTGAAAATAAGTTAAAAACATTTTCTTTTCACCTAATTCAACCTGCTAAAGCACCCCAACAACTCTCCAAAAGTCTGTTAAAACAGAAAAAGAAAACAGATTTTCAGAAAATCCCAAAGAGGAAAGAGCCGTTGCTATTTTGCAGGCTTGGCGGTCGACCGGTCCGGTCGACCGCCAGGCCAGCTGGAAGTAGCCGTTGGCTCCCGGTCGACCGGTCCGGTCGACCGACCCAAAAGGAGGAAACACAGTTTCCTTCTTCGGTCGACCGGTCCGGTCGACCGAAAATTCCCGAGAGCAGAATGCTCTCTGTCGGTCGACTGGTCCGGTCGACCGACGGACATGCACAAACAGTGCATGTCCAGGCACAGCGCCGGTCGACCGGGCCGGTCGACCGATGTTGCCAGACACTGAAAAACAGGGCTGTTTTGAGTTAGAAAAATTTTGATAAATATTTTAAAAATACATATAGCTAAGTATTATGCAGAAAATAGTTTATACACATGTTTTAAACAAGTTTTTCAGGATATAAAGCTTTGGTACATGTATATATAAACTAAGGCATAAAACTTAGAAATAACCATTTTCAAAAACTATTTTCAAAACATAGGAAATACATGAAACAAGTGTGTGTGCAAATCCTAGAGCCAAATTTCCTATATTCAAACTTTAACATTCTAAACTTACAAACTTCTAAAGGACTTCAAAGCTATTCTTCAAGGTGGGCTATCTTCACTTGATCTTCAATATTGCAACTTGAGCCCAAATTGAATTGTCTTGAGTCCAAAAGTCTTGTATTTGAGTGAGAGTACTTCTAGTATGATAATAGACCTGAAACACACTTAAACAACAATTGTTATTAGTACAAATAACTAATATGTTTTGTAATCATCAAAATACACTAAACAAGGGTGATTGTAACCTTGGGCCAACAATCTCCCCTTTTTGATGATGACAAAACATATAAGTTATTGAAACAAATAAAGGAAGAAAAGCTTGGAAAGCTCCCCCTCAAACAATGCTATGTATTTATCATGAATATGAAAAGCTATGTAAGCATATATAAAGCATTTAACAAACACAATAGTTTTTGTCCAAAAACTCAAATAAACACAAACTTCTTTTTCTTCATGAATTGAAACTCAAATAGTATCAAACTTTCTTTTTCTTCATGAAATGAAACTCAAATAGTATCAAACTTAGAAAGTTTAAACTTGAACACTTATTTTTCAAATATCAACAAACTTTGAACACTTATTTTTCAAATATCAACAAACTTACTTATTATTATTATTCTCCCCCTTTTTGTCATACATCAAAAAGGGTTAAAAAACAAAATTATAATTTTAAGAATCTATAATACAAACATTCAACTCACCACAAATAAATGAAAATCTAGCATAATCTAGAGGTTTAGTAAAAATATCGGCAAGTTGAAAATCGGTAGAAACATATTCAATAACAATATCACCTTTCTCATAATGATCTCTAAGAAAGTGATACCTAATGTCAATGTGTTTGGTTTTACTATGTTGATTTGCATTCTTTGTCATGTGAATGTACTAGTATTATCACAAAATATTTTAACATGATCAAAGTGTAAATCATAGTCAAGGAGAGTATGTTTCATCCAAAGAACTTGTGCACAACAAGCTCCGGCCGCAACATACTCCGCCTCGGCGGTTGATAGGGCTACCGAATTTTGCTTTTTGGAAGACCAAGATACAAGACAATTACCTAAGAATTGACATGTTCCACTTGTGCTCTTCCTATCTACCCTACAACCCGCATAGTCGGCATCCGAAAAACTCTTCATTTCAAATAATCCGGTTTTAGGATACCATAAACCCATTTCAATAGTACCCTTAAGGTATCTAATTATGCGTTTAACCGCTATTATGTGAGATTCTTTAGGACAAGATTGAAAACGTGCACAAAGACAAACGGAAAACATAATATCCGGCCTACTAGCCGTCAAATAAAGCAAGCTACCAATCATGCTTCTATAAAGTTTAATGTCTACACTTTTACCTTGTTCATCCTTGTCAAGCTTTGTAGTTGTTGCCATGGGAGTTTTGCTTACTCTTGATCCTTCAAGCCCAAACCTTTTGATTAGTTCCTTTGTGTACTTGGCTTGATTGATGAAGATCCCATCCTTCCTTTGCTTGATTTGGAGTCCAAGGAAATAGTTGAGCTCCCCCATCATAGACATTTCAAATTCGTCCTTCATGCATGACTCAAAAGCTTTGCAAAGAGATTCATTAGTAGAACCAAAAATAATATCATCTACATAAATTTGCACAATAAGAATGTCATTTTCTACATGTTTTGTAAACAAAGTTGTATCAATTTTACCTTTCTTAAAACCATTTGAAATCAAAAATGAGGAAAGTCTTTCATACCAAGCCCTAGGGGCTTGTTTTAAACCATAAAGAGCTTTATCTAATTTAAAAACAAAATCCGGATGTGTAGGATCAACAAACCCGGGGGGTTGTTCAACATACACCTCCTCTTCAATAAATCCATTTAGAAAAGCACTTTTAACATCCATTTGAAATAACTTGAAATCTTTATATGAGGCAAATGCTAATGTCATCCGTATGGCTTCAAGCCGTGCTACGGGTGCAAAGGTTTCTTCAAAATCGATCCCTTCGATTTGAGTGTAACCTTGGGCAACTAACCTAGCCTTGTTTCTAACTACATAACCCGATTCATCCAACTTATTCTTAAAGATCCACTTAGTACCAATTGTTGGTCTATCGTGGGGCCTAGGAACAAGGTGCCAAACTTGGTTGCGCTCAAATTGATTGAGCTCCTCTTGCATGGCTAGCAACCAATATGAATCGGCCTCGGCTTCGAGCACATTTTTGGGTTCTATGTGTGAAATAAATGCAAAGTGGCCACAATAATCTTGAATTTTAGAGCGAGTAGTTACCCCTTTTGATACTTCACCTATGACGAGGTCCTTGGGATGATGTGGATTGTATCTCCAATCCTTTGGTAGTGGTTGAGTAGTCTCCATCTCATGTGTTTGATTTTCATTCCCTTGTGCCTCTTCCACTTTAGCATTGCTTCCTTCATCATCCTTTGGTTTGTCTCCCATAGTAGAAGCATCCTCCAAGGTCACTTTCTCCATGCCTTCATCCAATGCATCTATCTCTACAACATTCTTAACAAACTTGTTAGATTCCTCAAACTTAACATGAATAGACTCTTCAATAGTCAAAGATGATCTAATGAAAACTCTATAAGCCTTACTAGTATTTGAGTAACCTACAAAAATAGCCTCATAAGATTTAGGATCAAATTTTCCCAAATTATCTTTTGTATTTAACACAAAACATTTGCATCCAAAAACTTTGAAATAAGAAACATTTGGTTTTCTAGAGAAGTACATTTCAAAAGAGGTTTTTGTAGTATTTTTACATAAGAAAACACGATTAGATATGTAGCATGATGTATTAACGGCCTCGGCCACAAATAATGTGGTAGACCGTATTCACTTAGCATTGTCCTAGCCATCTCTTATAATGTTCTATTTTTCCGCTCAACTACTCCATTTTGTTGTGGAGTTCTAGGACAAGAAAGTTCATGCTTTATTCCATGTTCATCACAAAAAGTGGTAAAGGGTTGGTTAATGAATTCACCTCCTCTATCACTTCTTATTCTCAAAATCAAAGAATCCTTTTCTTTTTCAACTCTTTTCTTAAAAGTTTGGAAATACGAAAATGCTTGGTTTTGTGTTCAAGAAAGAAAACCCATGTGAATCTTGAAAAATCATCAACCAAAACATAAGCAAATCTATTCCCACTTAGACTTTTGGTTTGTGTTGGGCCAAATAGATCCATATGGATTAACTCCAAAGGACGTGATGTCATGATATCCTTAATTGACTTGAAAGAAGACTTAGTTTGTTTCCCAAATTGACATGCGTCACAAACTCGGTCCTTTTCAAAATTCAAACAAGGAATACCTTTCACCATTTCCTTTGTGTTTAACCTAGAAATGTGATCAAAAGAAATATGCCCTAATCTCCTATGCCACAACCAAGAGTCATCATCGAGGGCTTTCAAACAAGTAATATTACAAGACATATTTAACATATCAATCATATAAACATTACTTTCACGAAAACCAGAAAATACACAAACATTAGAAATTCTATCAATAACTTTACAAGCAAGATTATCAAAAACAACATCAAAACCTTTATCACAAAGTTGACTAACACTCAAGAGATTATGCTTGAGGCCATCAACTAAAACTACATTTTCAATTAAAGGAGAGGTGCCAAGTTTTACATTACCAATACCGATGATTTTACCCTTGGCGTCATCTCCGAAGGTGACGGTGCCACCTTCATGATATCTTGATAGGGTTGCAAAGTTGTTGATGTCCCAAGTCATGTGCCTTGAGCAACCGCTATCAAGATACCACAAACCTCTACGTCGTTGGGCTTTGGAAAGTACCTACATCATTTAAAACATAGTTGACTTTGGTACCCAAACTTTCTTGGGTCCTTGAAAGTTAGTGTTACGAACCCAAACATTATGATGTGATGCACTTAGTCTATCATAACAAAAATTAGCTAAGTGTCCTTTCCGCCCACAATGTGAACATGAGTACACTTTTCTATACATGAAAGCATGATGTGTAGTGTGAGCATGTTTTGGGGTTTTGCCATGTTGTTTAGGTTGTGTAGCATGAACATGAACATGAGCATTTTTCTTTGGGGCTTGCTTCTTAGGAAACATAGCCTCAATTTTCTTTTTGTTAAATTCACAATTTTTCAAAACAACACTTAATGAATCTAATCTTTCCTTAAGCATAGAAACTTCATTAGAATCAATTAGTGGGGCCTTACCTTTGCAAGAAATCTTATATTTTTCAAATCATTTTTAGTAGTGGTCAAGTTGGAAACCAAATCATCCTTTTCTTTTGTAAGAGTAAAAACTTGATGACTTAAAGATTCATTTTCCTTTTTCATTTTTAAATACTTTTTCTTCAAGAAATCATAATTTTGTGATAACTCAACAAAAGCTTCTCCTAGTTCATCCATGGAGAGTTCATCATCAAAAGGGGTGGAAGGGGTTACCTTGCTTGTGCTTTCATTGGCCATGAAGCACATGTTGGCGGTGTCAATCTCTTCTTCGGACTCGGTCTCCGAATCCCAAGTTGCCTTCATAGCCTTCTTCTTGTAAGGCTTCTTTGAAGTGGAAGGCTTTGCTTTTTCCGGACACTCCGCCACAATGTGTCCCGGTTTTTGGCAATTGAAGCATATGATCTTTCTTTCTTCTTTGCCTCCTTGCCATCTCCTTCTACCTTGGTACTTCGCCTTGTTGTACATCCTCCGGACATTCTTAACAAGGAGTGAGAGCTCCTCATCATCTTCTTCTTCATCATCTTCATCGGAGTGTGTAGCTTGACTCTTGAAGGCGATGGTCTTCTTCTTGGTAGGAGCCATGTCCTCCCTTGCTTTCCTTTCCATCTCATGGGTTTTGAGGTTCCCAATGAGACCTATGAGCTCCATCTCTTCATTGTCGTTGAGTTCCTTCAAGGTTGTAGCTTTAACTTCCCATGAAGGAGGAAGAGCCCGGATGATCTTCCTTACTCTTTGATCATTGTTGATATCTTCACCTAAAGAAGAGAGTCCATTAGTAATCTTGGTAAATCTTGTAACCATATCATCTATGGTTTCATTGTCTTGCATGCTAAATGTTTCATATTGAGACCGAAGAAGGTCAATCTTAGCCTTCTTTACTTGTGAGGTCCCTCATGAGTGACTATCAAGTGTGACCAAATCTCATATGCGGATTTGCAATGTATAACCCTAGATATGTCATCATCATTAAGGGCTTGTAGAAGTGCATAGTGAGCTTTGGCATTGGCATCGAATTCCTTAGTCTCTATTTCGGACCAAGTGGATTCGTCACCGGGGGTACACTAAAGGACTTAGTCACGGCCTTTGCAACTCGGCTACCTAGAGATTGCAAAAACACGGTCATCTTAACTTTCCATATGGGAAAGTTAAGTCCATCAAACTTAGGAGGGGTTTTAATTCCATCGGCCATTTTTACTATATGAGTATGAATGAAATGATTAGCAAATTAGGATCTTCTCTAAGGTGGTTAAACCAAATCCTAGAGTCCAAGCTCTGATACCAATTGAAAAACACCTAGAGAGGGGGTGAATAGGTGTGAATGCTAATCTAATGATCTTTTAAACTTTAATTAAATGAGTGATGCAACGATCTCTCAAAACACGACTAAGAGCCGAATACCCCTTGCGAGGTTCTAAACTCCTTCCTCCCAATTCCCCTAGATATGGGTTAGAGGTGCGCAATGCAATCGTGTTGTATTGAGGTGTGATCGATCAATGCCAAGTATGATGATGAGAAATGAGATGCACACAATGTAACACAACAAGTATAGCAAGTAAAGTAAACAAGACAAGATTGCACAAGTAGAGGGTTAGTTCTCAAGCAAATAATTCAAGACAATATAAAGCAAGAGAAATGTAAAGCAAGAATAACGCAAAGGCAATCACAAACAAGATGATTTGTTTCGAGGTTCGAGCACACTTGCTCTAGTCCCCGCCTTCACCTCCGTGAAGGGTTTCCACTATCCACCGAGGATGCCTTACAATTGGTCTACCGAAGACCGAGCACCGAGCTCCACCGAATACAAAGGACCTCTACCGAAGAGGTTGCTCCACAAGAAGGAATTACAAGAACAAAGTGATCACAACTTGATCACTACACTTTTTCTCAATCTTTTACAAACACTCTCACTTCAATTTACAACTTCACTATAGAATGAGTATAGGATTTTTGGCTCTATGAAGTGTGGTGAGAAAACTTCAGTTGTAGAGTGATATAGAGAATCAAACACAACTGAAAAAACAATCTTGAAAGAGTAGGAATTGAAAGCTTCAAACTATTTTTCTTTTCTCTTTTGAAAACAACTAAACTTGAGGAATTTTTCTTAGTAGTATGAAGGAGAGACTTCTCCTCTATTTATAGGGTTGAAAATAAGTTAAAAACATTTTCTTTTCACCTAATTCAACTGCTAAAGCACCCCAACAACTCTCCAAAAGTCTGTTAAAACAGAAAAAGAAAACAGATTTTCAGAAAATCCCAAAGAGGAAAGAGCCGTTGCTATTTTGCAGGCTTGGCGGTCGACCGGTCCGGTCGACCGCCAGGCCAGCTGGAAGTAGCCGTTGGCTCCCGGTCGACCGGTCCGGTCGACCGACCCAAAAGGAGGAAACACAGTTTCCTTCTTCCGGTCGACCGGTCCGGTCGACCGAAAATTCCCGAGAGCAGAATGCTCTCTGTCGGTCGACTGGTCCGGTCGACCGACGGACATGCACAAACAGTGCATGTCCAGGCACAGCGCCGGTCGACCGGGCCGGTCGACCGATGTTGCCAGACACTGAAAAACAGGGCTGTTTTGAGTTAGAAAAATTTTGATAAATATTTTAAAAATACATATAGCTAAGTATTATGCAGAAAATAGTTTATACACATGTTTTAAACAAGTTTTTCAGGATATAAAGCTTTGGTACATGTATATATAAACTAAGGCATAAAACTTAGAAATAACCATTTTCAAAAACTATTTTCAAAACATAGGAAATACATGAAACAAGTGTGTGTGCAAATCCTAGAGCCAAATTTCCTATATTCAAACTTTAACATTCTAAACTTACAAACTTCTAAAGGACTTCAAAGCTATTCTTCAAGGTGGGCTATCTTCACTTGATCTTCAATATTGCAACTTGAGCCCAAATTGAATTGTCTTGAGTCCAAAAGCCTTGTATTTGAGTGAGAGTACTTCTAGTATGATAATAGACCTGAAACACACTTAAACAACAATTGTTATTAGTACAAATAACTAATATGTTTTGTAATCATCAAAATACACTAAACAAGGGTGATTGTAACCTTGGGCCAACATAGGAGTCAGGGATCGTTACCAAACCTAGAAGGCAACTTTCCTTGTCTCCAAACCAAGGTGGTCTTCCCACCAAACTTCCCTTTAAAGTGATGCATCCATTTGATTTCCATGAAGCTCGGAACGCATCCACTCCAAGGTACGGCAACTCTCACGTCATGTGAGAGCCCATACCTACATCAAAAATAGGAGGGGTGGTCTTTGGTACCCATAGTCTTTTGGGTCCATGAGGGTTAGTACCTTCTCTAACCCAAACAAACTTATTTGCTAAATTTACATCATGTATTCTATCAAAGTAAAATTTAGCAAGGTGGCCCTTACGTCCACAATGTGTACAAATGTACACATGAGCATACAAGTGATGATGGTGTCCGTGAGGAGCATGTGTATGCCGTGGAGGGTGTGCATGCATAATAGATGGAACTTGTTTCTTTTGAACCAAGGATTCCAAGCGTGTATGGTTCATAGCACATTAGCTCATAATGGAGCCCAAACAATCAATATTCTTCTTTAGCATGGATATATCATTATTAATTAAAGAAGAAGTGGGACATGCAATGGAGTACTAGGTGAAACTACCCTAGCATGGAAAACAAGAGAATCAATTTATTTTGTAAAACAATCTTTTTCTTTAAACAAACATCTAATCATTTGAAATAGAAATTATTTTATTTTTCAAAGCAACATTCTCTTTAAAACATAATCAACTTTTGAAGACAAGCTTTCGTTTTTCTTCAAAATGTTTCACAATCATTTTTAGATTTTAAAAAGTTATTTTCTTTTAGTGCAAGATCAAGTTGAGATTTCAATGAATCCCTTTCATTAGAAATCTCCACCTTCTCTTGCAAAACCATATTAAGTCTAGAAAACAAATCTTTATTATCATTGTTAAGGCCTAGACTTTTCTTTTTCAAAATTTTATATTTTTCAATTAATTTTTCACAAACAATTGAGAGTTCTTCATTCAAAGCATGGGCATCATAATCATCACAAGAAGAACTAGAATCAAAACTATCTAGTTGAGTTTCCGATTGTACCTCAAGGAGTCATTCCCTTGGATCATATGGCATTATTGTGGCTCGGATTCTCCACTAGATTCCTCCTCTTGTTGGATTGGCATTTGAAGCTCGGAGGTGGTGGTTGTCAACTTGTTCCACACTGCAAAGGCGGAATCAAGATTAGAAACATGCATAAGATATTCTTTTGAAAGCGTGCTTCTAATGGCCTCAAGGGCTTGTGCATTGGCCCCTATATGCTTGCTATCACTAAGGTAGGATTCCTTGATAATGGCAAGGTAAACCTTATGTCCTAGGGTTTGTAAATAAACGGAGATCCTAATCTTCCAAACAATGATGTTGGAAGGGTCAAACAAAGGTGGGGTCATGAAGTCCATGGGTCCAAACTATATGTGTGCAAACAAGCAAATGCAAACGTAGATTAGCTAAACAAGGATCTCACTCCTAGGATGTTAAGCCTAAGTATCAGGAGCGTAGGCTCTGATACCAATTGAAAACACCTAGAGGGGGGGGGTTAAATAGGTGTAAGTGCTAATCTAGTGAACTAAATGCGCTAAATGCGGAAGCTTAAAAACTAATTGCAAATTTTACAACACTTAATATAACACACAAGTGTAGCCGAATTCTCCGTGAAGGGCTCTGGACTAACTCCTCTTGATTCCCCTAGATATGGGTTGAGGTGCTATATGAAGCTCTTGTGGTTAAGTACAAGTGAGGCACACAAACACACAAGCATATAATAGATATGACAATATGAATCAATACTCAAACACAAGCAAATAGATATGATGCTATGATGATGCTATGCACAATATAAGAGAGAGAGAGAGTTAGGAGACAATGGATCAAACGCTAACAACAAGATATGTTTCGAGGTTCGAGCCCCTAGCTCTACATCCCCGCCTTCACCACCGTGAAGGATTCCAATCCACTATCTCCCACCGAGGGAACCTCCACCGAGGAGGATTTGTTACAACAAAGGGAGTACCGAACTCCTCTCTCAAACACCGCCTCTCAACCGAGGGGTAGGCCCGTAGCCAATACAACAACAACACCTCTACCGAAGAGGTTACAAACACCAACTCCACCTCTCACTAGAGGGAGCAAACAACAACCAACTCCACCTCTCACTAGAGGGAGTAAACCACAATCTCAACCTCTACCAAAGAGGGAGCAACCCAATCAAAGCAAGGGTTTTACAACAAGTGGTTTCTAAAGACCACAAACTCTCTTTCCCACAACAAAAGATCCTAAATAGATTAGGATAGAAGATAGCTCAAATGTGGAAAAAAAAGTGTTTTGATCAAGAAAAACTCTTGGAAAAAATACCAAATAGATATAGAATTTTAGATCAAGAAACAATTCCCAAAAACTATTTTCTTTGAAATAAAACAAAACACTTAAAACAAATAGATGAAGCTTTTTGGCACTTAAACTATTTGAAAACTTGTTTAAAACACTGAAGATGTCAGGAAATTTTAGCTCTAAAAATCTTGGCAAAATCCCAAAGAATTGGGGTTTATATAGGCCCAAAATAGAACTAGCCGTTAGGCTGATCTGGCAGCCTGACAGGCTAGCGGTCGGCCGGCCGGCCGACCGCCAACGGTCAGAAATATGACCATTGGGCAATCCCGGTCGACCGCACGGCGGACCGCCCAGATACAGAGAGCAAAGCTCTCTGGTCCGGGCGGGCGCCCAGCCGACCGTCCCTGTGTCTGCCAAACGTGCACAAGCCTGTGCACGTCGGTCGACCGCAAGGGTCGACCGGCCTTAGGTGCGGTCGACCCGTGCGGTCGGCCGACCTGGCCTGTCAGCCACTGTTCTGGGTCAGAAACACATGTAAAAATATTTCTAAAAAATCTTTTAAGTCTTGTAAAAATACCCAAAAATAGTTTTAACATTTGCATTGATATATAAACTTGTGATAAACATTTTAACTCAAATATCAAGCATATGAAACCATTTTTGTGTTTTATCATTTTTACCAAAAACCAAAACTTGTATTTTATCAAACTTGGATTTTTCAATAGGAAATCTGATTTTTCTAAAACTCATGAATAGACATACCAAATAAGTTGTTTAAGATATGAAGCATGTATGTATATTGAACACATCTAATATACATAAAAAAACTATTTAAACTTGTTTTGATCTAAACTATTCATGAAAACTAAATCCAAACATAAAACTTGTGTGTGTTGTGCACTTGAGCATATCAACTATACTAAGCTTTACAAATGGATTTAAAACACACTAACTCTATGATACCTAAGTCTTCTTGACGATCTAATCTTCAAGTCGACTCGGTCCAAACACCATGATCCAACGAGCATGGCTATGTGTGATCTGTTGGCCCAAGGCCTTCCACTCTAGTTTTGATGATGATCAACTCATGTAGTTATGTTTACTAATATTTGTGTTGTTTAAGTTTCAGATCATTAACCAAGATATTAGTTGATGATTAGCTTCAACAAGGAGGTTAGAAGCTTTTCATGGTGATTCCAGGGCTCAAGCTTCAAGTTCTCACATTGCCTAGCCCATGGATGGAGTTTTGGATCGAGTCAACTTGAAGATGGAAGATCGTCAAGAAGACTTAGGTATCCATAGTTTAGATTTTGTGTTTAGATCCATTTGTAAAGCTTAGTATAGTTGATATGCTCAAGTGCACTTAACACACACGTTTTATGTTGTGGTTTTGGTTTTCATGAATAGTTGATCAAAACAAGTTTAATTGATATATGTATAGTTGTTTCATTCTATACATGCATGCTTAACTTTTAAACAAATTATTTTGACTTTCCTATTCATGTATTGAAAAATCAAGTTTGATAAAAATACATGTTTTGGTTTTTGGTAAAAATGATAAAATATAAAAATAGTTCATATTGATTGATATTTGAGCTAAACTTTTTACCACATGTTTATATATCAATGCAAAATGATAAAAACTATTTTTGAGTATTTTTACAAGACTTAAAAGAATTTTTAGAAAAATATTTTACATGTGTTTCTGTCCCAGAACAGTGGCTGACAGGCCAGGTCGGCCGACCGCACGGGTCGACGCACCAGAGGCCGGTGACCCTTGGGGTCGACCGACGTGCACAAGCCTGTGCACGTTTGGCAGCCACAGGGACGGTCGGCCGGGCGGCCGACCGGACCTGAGAGCAGAGCTCTCTGTTTGTTTGGGTCGACCGGGCAGTCGACCGGGTTGCCCCAACGGTCATATCTGACCGTTGGCGGTCGGCCGGGCCGGCCGACCGGTAGCCTGTCAGGCTGCCAGATCAGCCTAACGGCTAGTTTTCTGATGGGCCTATTTAAACCCCAATTCTTTGGGATTTTGGCCAAGGTTTTTACAAGAGAAAAATTTCCAGTTTCCCAGAGTTTAAAACAAGTTTTCAAAAGAGTTTTTGGGCTTCAAACTTCCAATCTTAATTGTTTTAGGTTTTTGAAAAATCAAAGAAAAGAGAATTTTGGGAGATTTGTCTTGGCTTTCATTTTCTATCTTTTACAAGAGTTTTCCCAAGTATTTTTCTTTGAGTTTTTGTTTTCAAACACCTAGTTTTTCCACTTGAGCTATATCTTCTATCCTAATCTATTAGGATCTTGTTTTGTGGAAAAGAGAGAAAAGAGAAGTGTTTGAGGTTGATTAAGCCTCCAAGTTGTACACCCTTGTTCTAGTTGTATCCCTCTTTGGTAGAGGTTGATGGGGTGATTGGTTTGCTCTCTCTTTGGTAGATGTTGAGGCTTGTTGCTTGCTCCCTCTTGTGTGAGGTGGAGCTTGGTGGTTGTAACCCTCTTCGGTAGAGGTGTTTGTGGTTGTATTGGCTACGGGCCTACCCCTCGGTTGTGAGGTGGTTGTTTGAGAGAGGAGTTTGGTACTCCTAGAGTTGTAACAAATCCTCTTCGGTAGAGGTTCTCTCGGTGGGAGATAGTGGATTGGAAATCCTACACGGTGTGTGTAGGCGGGGATGTAGAGCTAGGGGCTCGAACCTCGAAACATATCCTTGTGTTTGCGTTTGATCCAATATCTCTCAACTCTCTCTTTATTTTGTGCAAAGCATCATTCTTCATTCATATCATACATATCATATTTGCTTGTGTATTGCCTTGCATCTTTCATATTGCTCATCCTTATATGCTTGGCTTGATTGTGTGTGTGCCTCACTTATACTTAACCACAAGAGCTTCACATAGCACCTCAACCCATATCTAGGGGAATCAAGAGGAGTTAGTCCAGAGCCCTTCACGGGGAATTCGGCTACACTGTGTGTTGTATTAAGTGTGTTGCAAGAATTGTTTTAAGCTTCCGCATTTAGCGCACTTAGTTCACTAGATTAGCACTTGCACCTATTCACCCCCCTCTAGGTGTTTTTCAATGGTATCAGAGCTAGTGCTCCTGATATTAGGCTTAACATCCTAGGAGTGAGATCCATTTGGTTGCTAATCTATGTTTGCATTTGCTTGTTTGCACACTATATAGTTTCCATGGACTTCATGACCCACCTAGTTTTGATCCTTCCAACATTGTTGTTTGGAAGTATAGGATGTCCATGTACCTAAAGACCCTAGGTTTGCATGTTTTCCTTACCCTACCAAGAGATGTTATCTTGGTGACCGCAAGCATATAGGGGCCAATGCACAAGCCCTAGAGGCCATTAGAAGCACATTTTCAAAAGAATATCTTATACATGTTTCTAATATTGATTCCGCTTTTGTAGTGTGGAACAAGTTGACGACAACCACCACCTCCGAGCTTCAATTGCCAATTCAACCGGAGGAGTCTAGTGGAGAATCCGATTCTCAATGCTTGATGGTCCAAGGGAATGACTCCCTTGAGGTACTTTTGGAATCTCAACTAGATAATGATGATTGTGCTAGTTCTTCAAATGATTATGTTGATGCCCATGCCTTGAATGAAGAACTATCTATTGTTTGTGAAAAACTAATAGAAAAATATAATGTTTTGAAAAGAAAAGTCTAAGCATTAATAATGATAATAAAAATTTGATTGCTAGACTTGATATTGTTTTGCAAGAAAAAGAGGAGATTGCTAATGAGAGGGATTCATTAAAATCTCAACTTGATCTTGCACTTAAAGAAAATGAGTTTTTAAATCTAAAAATGATTGTGAAACTCTTTTGAAGAAAAATGAAAATTTGTCTTCAAAAGTTGACTTTGTTTTAAAAGAAAATAATTCTTTAGAAAGAGAAATTGATTTTATTTCAAAAGATTTAGAAATTTGTTTAAATAAAAATAAATCTTTGAAAAATGATATTGTTTCTCATGTTTGCCATGCTAGGGTAGTATCACACACTTCACCTATTGCATGCCACACTTCTTCGTTGACTGATAATGATTATCCATGCTTAAGAAGAGTGTAGATTGTTTGGGCTCCACTTTGAGCCAATGTGTTGTGGCCATACACGTTTGGAATCTTTATTTCGAAAGAAACAAGTTTCATCTTTTCATGCACACCCTCCACGGCATACACATGCTCCTCACGGACACCATCACACCATGTATGCTCATGTGTACACTTGTACACATTGTGGACGTAAGGGCCACCTTGCTAAATTTGCTTTGATAGATTACATGTCTCAAATTTAGCAAAGAATTTTGTTTGGGTTAGAGAAGGTACTAACCCCCATGAACCCAAAAGAGTATGGGTACCAAAGACCACCCCTCCTTTGTTTAATGTAGGTGTGGGCTCTCACATGACGTGAGAGTGAAGGTACCTTGGAGTGGATGCGTTCCGTACTTAAAGGAAATCAATTGGATGCATCACTTTCAAGGGATCTTTGTGGAGAGGACCACATATTTTGGAGACAAGGAAAGTTGCCTTCTAGGTTTCGATAACGATTCCTAACTCCTAATTATTATTTACATGCTTTCCATGTTCATTATTTATAGCATGTTTTGTGGTTTGTAGATTATATGTTAATACCATGCTTATTAGATTTGTAGTATACATGTTTAGTTATTTTGAGACACCCCATGTTCAATATGGATAAATTCTTTTGTGTTCTCACTATTTGGTCGCTATTGCGTATATCATAGTTCTAATAACATGTGGATATTCATAATAATCATGTTTATGTTTATCATGTTGATTTTTATCGTGTTTTGATGCTTCATGTTAAGATTACTTGTTTAGATGTTAGTTTTCATTAAAACTAGGTATAACTTGTGCATATAGTGGGCACAAAATAAATCTATATATGTTTGGGCTTAATTGCTTTTGAACCCATTAGATCTGCTAGTATAATCTAGTTTTGATGATTCATACATTTTAAACTTGTATTCTCATTTTGAATTTATTTGTAGATCATGTGTTTTACATTTCATGTATATGTGCATTTTGCCAAACCTTAAGTTATACATGTATACCCTTGAGTCATTTGCCTTTCATGCAAATCTATATATGGACTCAATTGTGTTTAGGGATATGTATGTATACTTCATGTTTGACAAATCATACATATACCTTGAAATGAACATTGTTTTAATAAAAATTTAGTTATTCATGTTTCATGTTTTTGTGTTTATATTTAAACTTCATGTATATGTCTATCTTGTCCAAACTATTAGATATACATGTTTATCTTTTTGAGCCACGTGCCTTCATGCATATATCTTAGTGGACTCGTTGTGTTTGGATATGTATGTATATTTTAGTTTGTACATGACATACATATGCCTTGAAGAATAAATAATTTGGTTGTTTTTATTGTTTAAGGAATAATTGAGCTTAATGAAAATTTTCATGATTATGATATTCACACTTTATTTGTACACACTTTCTATATTTACTCATGTTTTGTTTTCATGAGTCATATTTATGCCTAATTGAATTAGAGTGTTGATTATCTTGTGAATTTCATGTTTTATGAAAAACTATTTTATTTTATTCCTTACTTGAAGGATTTCGTACTAGTTAACAAAATTTTCATTTTAACTAGTTCGTTTTCTTCATTATGTTATGAGGTATACACATGCTATTGTTGTTATTTCAATTGGTATCATTGAACTCTTTCAATTGGTATCAATTTGATCCTTTTGTATACTCATAAGTGTTTATTGTGTATGTATGTTATCAATTGGTATCATCTATTGGTGATTGGTACTCATTCTATTTCATACACATATATGTTTTATTTGTGCTATTATATTTCTATATCTTGAGCACAAATCTTGTTTATGCTAGAGCTTGAGCTTCAACTATTATTTCAATTGATTTAGTTTTCAATTGGTATCTTATTTCAAGCCTACGCATAGTTTTTGTTGCTATTTCATAAAGGGGGAGAAATTCGATTTTCATATTTCAATTAGTATTTAGTATTCCACTCCCTTACTTTATGATAGAAAATAAAAAAAATTTAATTGATATCATATACTTAAAAAGAAAAGTACTTTCTTTTGATATCAAGATGTTTATGTGAATATTTTAAAAAGTGGTATCTCAAAATTTTGTTTTAAAGAAATAACTACAAAAGTTTAGATTTGTATTGACTATATGCAAGGAGAGCTTAACATCTCTTCTACATATAGATCATGTTGAGTGTATCTTGTATTGAGGAGCTTGACATCTCTTCTTTATGTGATACACGTGTGTAGGGGGAGCTTCACATCTCCTCTTATGCATTACATAATATGTGTTATGTGAATTGGGGCTTGTCATCCCTTCTTCATGTAATACATATGTGTAGGGAAGTTAACTTAGCGTCTTCCTCTTCATGAATGTATATAGCATATACCATTGTTGATTGACCTATGTTTACTTTCAATTGATATCTAGATGCTTCATTGACGTATTTTCAATTGATATCTTAATTGATTGTTACCCCTTATTGACTTTGTTTTTGTTTTAGACAAAAAGGGGGGAACAGAACATTGTTTTTATTATTGATTGACAAAAGGGGGAGAAAGATTTTGACCCCTCATTGTTATTTATTGTTTTGATTTTTACCCCTTTGTTGATGATTGACAAAAAGGGGGAGAAAGATTTTGAGTTTATATGCATGCTTATGTTTTTGCATATATTATGATTTTAATTGGTATCTAGAACATGTTTATTGTGAATATTTCATTTGGTATCTAGAATCTTTTATTGTTTATGCATATCTATGCATTCATGTTTAATATTCATTGTATATCTATTGTTTATTTATTTATGCATGAGTTAAGGGGGAGCTTCTTTGAAGCTTAACTTTAATCCATGCATATATAACTCCATGAGTTTTGTCATCATCAAAAGGGGGAGATTATGGCCCAAAGGCTTCTACTCTAGTTTTGATGATATGTTTACTAATATTCTTGTGTTGTTTAAGTTTCAGATCATTAACCAAGATATTAGTTGATGATTAGCTTCAACAAGGAGGTTAGAAGCTTTTCATGGTGATTCCAGGGCTCAAGCTTCAAGTTCTCACATTGCCTAGCCCATGGATGGAGTTTTGGATCGAGTTAACTTGAAGATGGAAGATCGTCAAGAAGACTTAGGTATCCATAGTTTAGATTTTGTGTTTAGATCCATTTGTAAAGCTTAGTATAGTTGATATGCTCAAGTGCACTTAACACACACGTTTTATGTTTGGTTTTTGGTTTTTCATGAATAGTTGATCAAAACAAGTTTAATTGATATATGTATAGTTGTTTCATTCTATACATGCATGCTTAACTTTTAAACAAACTTATTTTGACTTTCCTATTCATGTATTGAAAAATCAAGTTTGATAAAAATACATGTTTTGGTTTTTGGTAAAAATGATAAAATATAAAAATAGTTCATATTGATTGATATTTGAGCTAAACTTTTTACCACATGTTTATATATCAATGCAAAATGATAAAAAATTTTTGAGTATTTTTACAAGACTTAAAAGAATTTTAGAAAAATATTTTACATGTGTTTCTGTCCCAGAACAGTGGCTGACAGGCCAGGTCGGCCGACCGCACGGGTCGACCGCACCAGAGGCCGGTCGACCCTTGGGGTCGACCGACGTGCACAAGCCTGTGCACGTTTGGCAGCCACAGGGACGGTCGGCCGGGCGGCCGACCGGACCTGAGAGCAGAGCTCTCTGTTTGTTTGGGTCGACCGGGCGGTCGACCGGGTTGCCCCAACGGTCAATTTCTGACCGTTGGCGGTCGGCCGGGCCGGCCGACCGGTAGCCTGTCAGGCTGCCAGATCAGCCTAACGGTTAGTTTTCTGATGGGCCTATTTAAACCCCAATTCTTTGGAATTTTGGCCAAGGTTTTTACAAGAGAAAAATTTCCAGTTTCCCAGAGTTTAAAACAAGTTTTCAAAAGAGTTTTTGGGCTTCAAACTTCCAATCTTAATTGTTTTAGGTTTTTGAAAAAATCAAAGAAAAGAGAATTTTGGGAGATTTGTCTTGGCTTTCATTTTCTATCTTTTACAAGAGTTTCCCAAGTATTTTTCTTTGAGTTTTTGTTTTCCAAACACCTAGTTTTTCCACTTGAGCTATATCTTCTATCCTAATCTATTAGGATCTTATTTTGTGGGAAAAGAGAGAAAAGAGAAGTGTTTGAGGTTGATTAAGCCTCCAAGTTGTACACCTTGTTCTAGTTGTATCCCTCTTGGTAGAGGTTGATCGGGTGATTGGTTTGCTCTCTTTGTAGAGGTTGAGGCTTGTTGCTTGCTCCCTCTTGTGTGAGGTGGAGCTTGGTGGTTGTAACCCTCTTCGGTAGAGGTGTTTGTGGTTATATTGGCTACGGGCCTACCCTCGGTTGTGAGGTGGTTGTTTGAGAGAGGAGTTTGGTACTCCTAGAGTTGTAACAAATCCTCTTCGGTAGAGGTTTCTCGGTGGGAGATAGTGGATTGGAAATCCTACACGGTGGTGTAGGCGGGGATGTAGAGCTAGGGGCTCGAACCTCAAAACATATCCTTGTGTTTGCGTTTGATCCAATATCTCTCAACTCTCTCTTTATTTTGTGCAAAGCATCATTCTTCATTCATATCATACATATCATATTTGCTTGTGTATTGCCTTGCATCTTTCATATTGCTCATCCTTATATGCTTGGCTTGATTGTGTGTGTGCCTCACTTATACTTAACCACAAGAGCTTCACATAGCACCTCAACCCATATCTAGGGGAATCAAGAGGAGTTAGTCCAGAGCCCTTCACGGGAAATTCGGCTACACTTGTGTGTTGTATTAAGTGTG
>JAVJIF010024127.1:0-73635 GCA_038442645.1 Agave tequilana | reverse complement strand
GCACGAGCAGCACCCCTGGCACTTCCAGCTCCCCACTGAGAAGGAACCCAGAACCCATAGACCGAAGGCCCCATTTCCACCCCAGCCGTATGATCACCCACAGAGAGGAGCAAGACCCAGAGCAGACTATGGCAGAGGCCAAGTTCACAACATGGCAGCAGAGGTATCAGATGAAGCAGCAGCAGAGTATGAGGCTCAGTATCTGGAGCAGGAACCCTTGAGGATGTCACTGTGACAGCAACCCCCTGACCTTTTGTATTTTGAGTTGGTAATCCTTCGTGGATATTCCTCCTTATCCTGTTCTCATTGTCCATCCTGGTCCTTCCTGTGTTCATCTTAACCCTGTTTTGGTTTTATGAAGCCTTCATTCCAGCCTTTGTCCTCCTTGTGTTCAATTTACCCCTTAACGAAATTGCGAGGACGCAATTTTTTGTAAGGTGGATGGATTGTAACACCCCGTTCCTGGAATACGTACTTAGTTGCGTATTCAGATTTCTCGATTGTATTTTTTCGATTTGCTCTTGTATTTATTCTGTATTATGAATTCTTTATACGATTGTTTTGTCTTGGATTTGGATTCGTGGATTCGGAGTCAACCTTAGTTTGAACCGAAGGCCCGATCCCAGAGTATTGCTCGGTTTGGACATTCTGATATTCCGATTTGACCGATTTCAGTTTTAAACATCGTTTTCCAATATTCTAGATTTTATATGATTTTCTGAAATTTTCCGGAATTAAGTTGAAAATCTTCAAAACCGGTATCGGCCAGTATCGTTGACCGACTCCCGGATTTTTATTTACCAACGGTTTGGAATTTCTAAATGTGCCTTTAGATATTATTTCTTAAAATCACATTTCCCATCTAAATACTTTTTCTAAGAATTTTCTGAAATTATTGAAAACCCGGCCAATCCGGCGTATACCGAGATGACGGTTGACCTTATGATTTTTATCTTGAAAAGGAGATTGAATTTCTAAAAAAACCGATTTCACCAAAAATCATTTTATAATATTTATGATTTTAAGAATTTTTGGGAAGCTTTCCGGATTACTTTATTTTTTTGGGCCTTTCCGGTGTTTTCCCAGTTACCGAGGAGATTGTCCCGTATATTCCACTCTGTCTTTTCCCACTTTCTCTCTTCTTCCTCAAACGCGGATCTCACCAACCTGGGATTCCGCATTTATTGTGAAGATCCTCCCCATTCCGCATTTAATGCACTTCAGATCAAATCCCATCCATTATCATGACTCTCTCTCCTCTTTGAAACGCAGCTTTTGGCTTTCCCTAAACGCGGCTTAATCCCTGCGTTTAACCCATTCGCCCAAACGCAGGTGAGGGCTGCGTTTTGAGTGAAGGGAATGCAAGATTCTCCTCCTTTATTGCTTTTGTCCTATATGGTATGCAACACCATTATGATATCCTCTTTTCTCTCTCTTCATAAATTCTTCCCTTCCAAAACATCATTTCCAAGACACCCCACCCCCTCTCATCATCATTGCTGGTCAAGAGAGAGAGAGAGAGGGCTGCGTTTCATGTGGGGGAAACGCAAGACTTCACATTGGTTGTTTTTATCTTATTTGGAGTGCAACAATACAATATTCTTCTTTCTCTCTCTTCATTAATTCTCCTCTCCCAAATATCATTTCCAAGATATCCTCACTCCTTTCTCTTCATCACAACCGCCATGTGGCAAGAGAAATGTCAAATCTCCCCATTTTACAAAAACCCCCTCACCTTTATTTATTTGCATCACTTCACAAACCCAAATCCTATAAATACCCCTCTCCTTCTCTCTCCCTTCATTTTACTTCTTCTTCTTCTTCTTCCTTGCTTCCTGCAGCCTCCAACAGAGGAGCCACCAAGAGAGAGCTCCTTCTCTTGCCTCCCTTGTTTACCCAACCTTCATCTTCTCCATAACTTCTTCCCAAGTACACCACCTTCAACCTCTCTCCATCACTTTGTGAGACCGGCCACTCCTTGGATTTTGGCCACGTTCTTCTCCGTTGACAAACTTGGAACGGCCACTCCTTTTGGATTGGGGCCGTGTTTCTTCTCCGGCGGCAAAACTTAGGGTCGGTGCCCTCCTTTTGGATTGGGACCGAACTCCCTTCGTTGGACGCAGCAAAGATCTTGTTAGGCGAGTAATTCTCGCTATCCGCTTGCCTTCGTATTTTATTGACTATGCGAGTGTTCTCGCTTGATTTTCCTATTTCGGCAAGTGTTTTTCCTCGCCAAGAACTTGTATTTTTATCAACAAACTATAACTCTTAAAAGCTGTTACTGCTCACTGTTTCCCAGTATTAGTCGACTTGCCCAAATCATAAGTCGACTAAACCCTTGAAACGCAGCCTGGTTATTCTGGAACGCACCTTATTAGTCGACTAATCCTTTGTGCCAGTCGACTAACCTTTCCTGGAACGCGTCCTTTTCCATGAAACGCGGCCTACCCTTTCATCCCTTATTGACTAACTCTTTCTTGTGAGACGCGGGCTTGTGAAACGCGGATTCATGAGACGCGGACTTGTGGCAAGACACGGGCTTGTGGAACGCGACTTCGTGAGACGCAGTTTTGCGAAACGCAGCATGCTAGTCGACTACCCCTTGCGTCTAGTCGACTAACCCTTTTCTGAAACGCGGTTCTCTGAAACGCGGTAAGTCGACTTGGTTCCCCTTCATAGTCGACTTACTCTTTGTCCAGTCGACTACTATTTTCTCTAGTCGACTAAGTTTGGCTAATTGCCATGTTTGATCGTCCTATTGACAATAGACCCTTCCCATTGACCTTGTATTTATCATGTGCCTCCAGTTGCTCAGCTTCTCTTGATTCTATTTAACTATTTGCCAGATACAATCTGTTACACTCTGTTCAATATGATATCACCTGACACCTGTCATGCTACTACTTGATCCTGACTCATGTTGTACTGCCTGTTCCTGTCAAGTCCTGAATGGAACTAAGTGCCACACGGAACAAAGTGCCACGCCACACACGTGGTGGGGGCCACCTCTTGAATCTGTGGGGGCCACCTCTAGAATCCATCCCCTCAGAGCAAAGTGCCACATGGAACAAAGTGCCACACCATACCCGGTGGGGGCCACCTCTTGAATCCGTGGGGGCCACCTCTTGAATCTGCAGGGCCATCTCTTGTTTATACCTGACTCCTGTTATGACTCCTGTTATGTCCCCATTCCTGATCATGTCCTGCTTACTTGATATACTATTATAATTAGACAACTTGCACCTGGTTTGGGGGAAACTGATGGGCCCTGATTAATCATGTTCATGGTGGCACTATCGAGTCACGCGTGGCCAAATACTTGAGGGATCACCTGGCGGCCACCAGGGATTCCGTGGGGTGTGCTGGCACCCCTACTCCTGATTATTCCTGCCGAGTATGCACACGCCCTAGACCTATTTCTATGGGATCTGCGATACTCTATTCCTGTTCGGGCGTCCATAAGTCCCGTACCTAGCGGTACGTTCCGGCTCAGCACCGGATACTCCTGAACCGTTGTCCCGGGCATGTACGGGGCCCATCCAGAACATGATTCATCGAACTTTAATCAGTTTCCAGATAACTTGCTCTATAAGTTGTAAGTAGAAGTATGTGTAATGGGACGCATACTAAAGCCTACAACTTAGACAAGCCTAATCATAATAATAATTCTAATATGTCTCCGCCGCATTGTTTTGTAACTCGAGCTGTACGTGTTCAGGTTACGGTAACATGAGGTAAAGGTATATGGATGAGGGTTTCCTTGTTTGGATTATTCCTTCGAAGTACTAACCTCATGGAGTCATGACCTAAGCCCGTACAATTGGATTTACTCGTAATCGGTTTTTATTCGGTTTTATTCGATTTTATATTAGTTTAAGAGATAACTAGAGTTGCCCGATCTACCTTACTTCTTATCTTGTTACACCATGGATGCTTGTTATGATTCCCGTTATGACACCTGTATTGGACTCCTGTTATGATGCCTGTTATGATTCTTGTTATGACTCCGTTATGTACTCCTGTCATGTCTGTTATGTACTTCTGTTATGACCACTTTGTGACTTGTGATTGTAGTTGCTTGGATTACGATGATATGAGATAAAGGTATATAAATGAGGGTTTCCTTGTTTGGATTATTCCTTCGACGTACTAGTCTCATGGAAGCGTGACCTAAGCTTGTGCAATCGGTTTTGCTCGTAATCGGATTTCCTGTTTTATGATGATTATGATATTCTTGTTCATGCCTGCTATACTTGTGTTCTAACCCCTGTTTTCTGAACTTGATATCCTTTGTACTTGATATCAATTGTTGTATTCACACTTATGCTTATCCTGGCTCGCCACCTGGCTTTTGTATCACACTCGCCTGGGGAGTTTCATCTGACTCCCCTGGATTCTCATGTCCAGGTTTTGGAGCTTGGAGCGTGTGGATTCTCCCTGTTGCTGATCAGAGTAGCGCAGCGGTAGCGTGGATCTTCAGCAGACCGTCCAGGGCTCCATCCTTCCAGGCCCCCTGTGTGCCTCTCGAGTTTTCCTTTTGTAAACTCGTGAGTGCCTTTTATACTGTTTACTCTTGTATAATCCTTGTACTCTCGCATTTGCGCCCATCAGGTGATGTAATATTATTGTAATATCAGATCACCTCTGGTGATAACTCTGTAATTGTACTCATATGTTGGAATGTATAATGCACCACTTGCTTCCGTACTCTGATTCTTGCCAGTACTGATGCTTAGCGTATATACGTGAAGGTACTTCTGACTTGCGTATATACGTTGCAGTGACGTCCCCGTACCAGCGGGATCGGGGCGTTACAATTTGATTGCTAATCTGTTGTTTGCATTTGCGTGTTTGCACACATATAGTTTTTACCATGGACTTCATGACCCCACCTATGTATGATGCTTCCAACATTCTTGTTTGGAAGACTAGGATGTACATATACCTCCAAACCCTAGGCTTACATGTTTTCCTTGCGGCTACCAAGAAATGCTATCTTGGAAATCGCAATCATATAGGGGCCAATGCACAAGCCCTTGAGGCCATTAGAAGCACACTTTCAAAAGATTATCTTATGCTTGTTTCTAATCTTGATTCCGCTTTTGTAGTGTAGAACAAGTTGACGACAACCACCACCTCCAAGCTTCAATTGCCGATCCAACAAGAAGAGGAATCTAGTAGAGATGAATCCGAGCCGCAACAATGCTATACGGTCCAAGGGAATGACTCCCTTGAGGTACACTCGGAAACTCAACTAGATAGTTTTGATTCTAGTTTTTCATGTGATGAATATGTTGATGCGCATGCTTTGAATGAAGAACTCTCAATTGTTTGTGAAAAACTATTTGAAAAATACAACCTTTTGAAAAAGAAGACTTGTGCTTGAAATAAAGAAAAAGAGAATTTGTCTTCTAAGCTTAACATGGTTTTGCAAGAGAAGGAGGAGATTTCTAATGAAAGGGATTCATTGAAATCTCAACTAGACCTTGCCTTAAAAGAAAATAAATTTTTAAAATCTAAATGATTGTGATGATGTGTTGAAGAAAAATGAGTTGTTATCTTCAAAAATTGATTTTGTTTTAAAAGAGAATGTTGCTTTGAAAAACAAAATAATTTCTATTTCTAATGATCTAAATGTTTGTCTAAAGAAAAACATTGTTTTGCAAAATAAGATGGATGCACATGTTTGTCATGCTAGTGTAGCTTCTTCATCTAGTCTACCTAATGCATGTACCTCTTCTTCTAAGATTAATGATAATATTTGTGTTATTAAAGAAGAAAGTAGATTGTTTGGGCTCCACTATGAGCCAATGTGCCATGAACCACTCACGGTTGGAAACCTTGGTTCGAAAGAAACAAGTTCCATCCTTTATGCATGCACACCCTTCACGGCATACACATGCTCCTCACGGACACCATCACACCATGTATGCTCATGTGTACACATGTACACATTGTGGACGTAAGGGCCACCTTGCTAAATTTGCTATGATAGATTATATACTCCTAATTTAGCAAAGAATTTTGTTTGGGTTAGAAATGAGACTAACCCCCATGGACCCAAAAGAGTATGGGTACCAAAGACCACCCCTCCTATTATTTTTGATGTAGGTGTGGGCTCTCACATGACGTGAGAGTGATGACACCTTGGAGTGAATGCGTTCCGTACTTAAAGGAAATCAATTGGATGCATCACTTTCAGGGAAGTTTGGTGGAGATGACCACCACGTTTTGGAGACAAGAAAAGTTGCTTCTTCGGTTTTGGTAACAATCCTTTACTCCCATTTATTGTTTACATGCTTTCCATTTCATTGTTTATAGCATGTTTTTGATGTCTATGGATTAGTATGTAAATATCATGTTTATTAGATCCTTGACATACATGTATGGTATTTAAGACACCCATGTTTAATCTGGATTATTATTTTGTGTTCTCATATTTGATTAGCTATCATAGTAATCATGTTTAAGTTTATCATGTTGATTTTCATCTTGTTTTTGATGCTTCATGTTTTGAATATATGTTTGAATGTTAGTTTTCATTAAGACTAGGTATATACTTGTGCATATAGTGGGCCACAAATAAATCTATATATGTTTGGGCTTGATTGCTTATTTGAACCCATTAGATGTGCTAGTATAGTCTAGTTTTGATGATTCATACATTTTAAACTTGTATTCCATTTTTGGATTTGTTTTATGAGTTTTTCACTTCATGTATATGTTTGTATTGCCAAACTTTAAGATATACATGTAAACCCCTTGAGTCATTTGCCTTTCATGCAAATATATATGGACTCAATTGTGTTTAGGGATATGTATGTATACTTATTGTGTTGACAATTCATACATATACCATGAAATGAAATTTGTTTTGGAGGAGATTTAGTTTTTCTTGATTTTATGTTTAATTGTTTAACTTCATGTATATGTCTATCTTGTCCAAACTATTAGATATACATGTTTATCCTTTTGAGCCACGTGCCTTCATGCATATATTTTGTGGACTCGTTGTGTTTTGGATATGTATGTATATTTTAATTTGTACTTGACATACATATGCCATGAAGATTAAATAAGTTTTGATGACTTTCGTGTTTTCAATGTTTAAGGAATAATTGAGCTTAATTGAATATTTTCATGATTATGATATTCACACTTTATTTGTACACTCACATTTATTGCTTGCTCATGTTTTGTATTCATGAGTTATATTTATGCCTAATTGAATCAGAGTGTTGATTATCTTGTGGATTTCATGTTTTATGAAAAACTATTTTTGTTGTATTCCTTACTTGAAGGATTTCGTACTAGTTTAAAAGTTTTTCCATTTAACTAGCTTCGGTATTCTTCATTTTGGTAGAGTTTTTCAAACTAAGCCTATTTTCAAATCTATTTTTGAAAACCCCTACCATCTACGGGAGGTTGGATGGGAGTTCATGCCTTGTATGTTTATATTGAAAATATTTTTAAACTTGTGCATGAGATGGGAGGATTAGTAATATGATGTATACACTTGAACTTATTGCTATGTCAATTGGTATCATTGAACCCTTTCAATTGGTATCATTTTGATTTTTTTTTTTTGTATACTCATATGTTTTTTGTGTATGTATATTTTCAGTTGGTATCATCTATTAGTGATTGGTACTCATTCTACTTCATACACATATACTTGTTTTATTTGTGCTTAAGATATAAATTTTTCACACAAATTTTGTTTATACTAGAGCTTGAGTTTCAACTATTACTTCAATTGATTCATTTTTCAATTGGTATCTTTATTCAAGCTTATTTTTAAAAAAAAAAACTATGCATAGGCTTGTTAAAATAAGAGTATTCATAGTTTGTGTTGGTATTTCATAAAGGGGGAGAAAATTCGATTTTCATGTTTCAATTGGTATTTAGTTTTCCACTCCCTTGCTTTATGATAGAAAATAGTCATTTCGATTGTTTATTTGGCTTTAAAAAAAAATTACTATCTTTTGATATCAAGATGTTTTGTGTTTTAAATTGATATCTAAAAATTTTGTTTAAAGTAAAATATAAAGTTTTGATTTATATTGACTATATGCAAGGAGAGCTTAACATCTCTTCTACATATAGATTCATGATGAGTGTATCTTGTATTGAAGAGCTTAACATCTCTTCTTTATGTGGTACACGTGTGTAGGGGAGCTTCACATCTCCTCTTATGCATTACATAATGTGTGTTATGTGAACTAGGGCTTAACATCCCTCCTTCATGTAATGCATATGTGTAGGGAAGCTAACTTAGCGTCTTCCTCTTCATGAATGTATATAGCATATAACATTTATTGATCTTTATTTATTTTCAATTGATATCAAGATGCTTCATTGACATATTTTTCTATTGATATCATGTTTGTTTAAAGTCACCCCTTATTGACCTTGTTTTTGTTTTTAGACAAAAAGGGGGAGAACATTGTTTTATTGTTTTGATTGACAAAAAAAGAAGGGGAGAAAGATTTTTACCCCTCATTATTATTTATTATTTTGATTGTTTACCCCTTTGTTGATGATTGACAAAAAGGGGGAGAATAATTTGGTTTTTATATATGCATACTTATGTTTTTGCATATATTAAGTTTTATTGGTATCTAGAGCATCTAGTGTTTTTGTTAATGTTTTATTAATTTAATTAGTATCTAGAGCTTCTAGAACATGTTTATATGTTTTATGCATGTTGATGCATACATGTTTATATACATTCATTGCATATCTTTTGTTTATTTGTTTATGCATGAGTTAAGAGGGAGCTTCTTTGAAGCTTAACTTTAATCCATGCATATATAAATAAACAAAAGATATGCAATGAATGTACATAAACATGTATGCATCAACATGCATAAAACATATAAACATGTTCTAGAAGCTCTAGATACTAATTAAATTAATAAAACATTAACAAAAACACTAGATGCTCTAGATACCAATAAAACTTAATATATGCAAAAATATAAGTATGCATATATAAAAACTAAATTATTCTCCCCCTTTTTGTCAATCATCAACAAAGGGGTAAACAATCAAAACAATAAATAATAATGAGGGGTAAAAATCTTTCTGCCCCTTTTTACCCCTCATTATTATTTATTGTTTTGATTGTTTACCCCTTTGTTGATGATTGACAAAAAGGGGGAGAATAATTTGGTTTTTATATATGCATACTTATGTTTTTGCATATATTAAGTTTTATTGGTATCTAGAGCATCTAGTGTTTTTGTTAATATTTTATTAATTTAATTAGTATCTAGAGCTTCTAGAACATGTTTATATGTTTTATGCATGTTGATGCATACATGTTTATGTTCATTCATTGCATATCTTTTGTTTATTTGTTTATGCATGAGTTAGGGGGAGCTTCTTTGAAGCTTAACTTTAATCCATGCATATATAACTCCATGAGTTTTGTCATCATCAAAAAGGGGGAGATTGTTGGCCCAAAGGCCTTCCACCCTAGTTTTGATGATGATTAACTCATGTAGTTATGTTTACTAATAATCTTGTGTTGTTTAAGTTTCAGATCTTTAACCAAGATATTAGTTGGTGATTAGCTTCAACAAGGAGTTTAGAAGCTTTTCATAGTGATTCCATGGCCAAAGCTTCTAGATCACACTTTGCCTAGCCCATGGATGGAGTTTTGGAGCAAGTCAACTTGAAGATGAAGATCATCAAGAAGACTTAGGTATCCATAGTTTAGATAGTGTGTTTTAGATCCATTTGTAAAGCTTAGTATAGTTGATATGCTCAAGTGCACAACAACACACACGTTTTCATGTTTTGGATTTGGTTTTCATGAATAGTAGATCAAAACAAGTTTACTTTATTTCTATGTATATTAAATATGTTCTAGATATACATACATGCTTTAAACTTGCTAGACAAACTTATTTTGACTATCCTATTCATGTATTGATAAATCAAGTTTGATAAAAATACAAGTTTTGTTTTTGATAAAATTTGCAAGACTCAAAAATGAATTGATATGATTGATATATGTCTTGAAATTTTTATCACTTGTTTGTGTTTTAATATAAAATGTTAAAACAAGTTTTATGGGATTTTCAGAAAAGATAAGATTTTTATAAAATAATTTTCTCAGTTTTTCTGACCCAGATTTCTGTTCCAGGCTTCAATCAGTCGACTAAGTCAACTGACCTAGTCGACTTGGCTGAAGTCGGTCGACCGGGCCGGTCGACCGACGTGCACAAATCTGTGCACGTTTGGAGACACTGGGACGGTCGACCGTCCGGGTCGACCAGGCTGAGAGCAGTGCTCTCTGTTTGTTTGGGTCGACCGGGACGGTCGACCGTGGTTGCCCAACGGTCACATTTTTGACCGTTGGCGGTCGACCGGGCCGGTCGACCGTCAGCCTGTCAGGCTGCCACATCAGCCTAACGGCTAGTTTTCTGATGGAGGTATAAATACCCCATCTCTTGGGCTGTTTTGATAAGACTTTTGACAAGAAAATTTTCAGAGTTTGTTTAGTGTTTAAACTAGTTTTCAAAAGAGTTTTTGAGCCAAAAAGATTTCATCTCTCTTGTTTTGGGTTTTTGGAAAATCAAAGAAATAGGAATTTGGGATATTTGTATTGGTTTTCATTCTCTATCTTTTACAAGAGTTTTCCCAAGTTTTTCTTTGTTGCTTGTTTTCAAAAACACCTTGATTTCCACACTTGAGCTATATCTTCTATCCTAATATATTTAGGATCTTGTTTTGTGGAAAAAGAAAAAGGAAAGAGGTTTGTGGTTGAAAGAGACCACCTATTGTAAACCCTTGATTTCTTGGTTGCTCCCCTTTGGTAGAGGTTGAGATTTGGTTTGCTCCCTCTTGGTGAGGTGGAGTTGGTTGTTGGTTTGTATCCCTCAAGTGTGAGGTGGATTGGTTGTTGTTTGGCTAAGGGTCTACCCCTCTTGTGTGAGGAGGTGTTTGTATTGAGAGAGGAGTTCGGTACTCCATTGTTGTAACAAATCTTCTTCGGTAGAGGTTCCCTCGGTTGGAGATAGTGGATTGGAAATCCTACACGGTGGTGTAGGCGGGGATGTAGAGCTAGGGCTCGAACCTCGAAACATATCTTGTTGTTAGCGATTGATCCATTGTCTCCCTAACTCTCTCTCTCTATTTATTGTGCAAAGCATCATACCTCATTCATATCATACATTGCTTGCATTGTGCCTTGCATAATTCACATTGCTATATCTTGTATATGCTTGGTTGTTTGTGTGTGCCTCACTTGTACTTAATCAACAAGAGCTTCACATAGCACCTCAACCCATTCAAGGGGAATCAAGAGGAGTTAGTCCAGAGCCCTTCAGGAGAATTCGGCTACACTTATTGTGTTGTACTAAGTGTGTTTGCAATATTTGCATTAGCTTCCGCATTTAGCGCATTTAGTTCTTAGATTAGCACTTACACCTATTCACCCCCCATAGGTGTTTTTCAGCTCTCTGTATCCTGGCTCGGTCGACCGATGGCTCAAACGGTCTGAAATATGACCGTTGGCCGGTCGGCTGGACGGTCGACCGACAGGCCTGACAGACCCCAACGGCTAGTTTTTCTAGCCCTATAAATTTGGGGGTTTGGGCATTGTTTTTCACCAAGATTTTTAGTGGACTTTGAGCCAGTTTTTCCCATTTCTTTAAAAGAGTTTTCTCCACTAAATTGAGAGCTAATACTTCCAATTAAAAGGGGAGTTTTTATCAAGAGTGTTAAAAGAGATTTCTTGAGTTTTCCTCCACCATCTCTTTCCTTGTTTTTCTCACACATACACTTGAGCTATCCATTGCTATTCATCTTATAGGAGTGTTGTAGTGAGAGTTTTTATTGGTGATCAAAGTGTTTAGATCACCAAGAGATCTTTTTTTGTACCTTGAGGAGGCGGACGGGTGTGTCCGCGGTGTTTCGAGTTTGGGTGCGAACTTGTTGTTTGAGGTGCGGCCTCGGCGAGTCGGTGGGCTTGCGGTGTGTACGGGACTAGAGAGTCCGAGGGCTTGTAGGTGTTGCGGCACCGAGGAGTGATCCATTGGGATCAAGCATAGTGGAAATCCTTCGTGTGTCGAAGGCGGGGATGTAGAGCAAGTGTGATCGAACCTCGAAACAAATACCTTGTGTTTGCGATTGCTCACTCTCTCTCTCTCTCTCTGTCTCTTATTTATATCTTGCATGTTTCTATTGTGTTTATCTTTACATGCTTGATATATTGTGTGCTTTATTGTTATACTTGCTTGGGATTGTTTGCTAACACTTGTATTCAACCAAGAGAGCCAACGCGGCACCTCAACCCTTATCAAGGGAATCTAGAGGAGTTTGTCCAGAGCCCTTCACGGGGAATTCGGAAACACTCTTGTGTTATACGTGGTGTTTTAGTGTAAGAGTTTAGTTTAGGTCATAATAGTTTTTACTTCCGCATTATTTGACATTAAGTGACCATTAGATTAGCCATCACCTATTCACCCCCCTCTAGGTGAACCTTCACATATGATGCACTAATTCTTCTAAATAGGTTACGTATCTATATCATATACATGTCCGAAATGATTCTCACTGGATACTTGTGGGATTCTTGTTAGATACTTCTATATAAATTGTAACACCCCGCTCCCAGAATACGTACCTAGTTGCGTATTCATATTTTCTGATCGTATTTTTTGATTTACTTCCTGTATTTATTTTGTATTATGAATTATTTATATGATCGTTTTGTCTTGGATCCGGATTCGTGGACTCAGAGTCTGCTCTTCTCTGAACCAGGGACCCGATCCTAGTGTCTTACTCAATTTGGTCTTTCCGGTATTCAGATTTGACCAATTTCAGTTTCAAACATCATTTTCCAATATTTTAGATTTTCTGGAATTTTCCTGAATTAAAATGAAAATCTTCAAAACCGGTGTCGACAAGCACCGCTGACCGATTCCTAGATTTTTAATTTACAAATGGAGTCAAATTTTGAAAAACCGCTTTCCCATATTTTCTTAGAATAATATTTACTATCTTACTTCATTTTTTGGAAATTTTCAGAATTTATCAGATTTCTGTCAGGTTTGGCGTCGACCGATATTGACGGCCGATTTCAGGATTTTAATTTAAAAACTATAAAGAACTTCTTGAAACGAATTTCACCATGATTCTTAGAATAATATTCTTGATTTTTGAGAATTTTTACGGGTCGTTCCGAGATACTTGATTTTCGGACGATTTCGGTATTTTTCCGAAAGTTTTCCGCATCAGCAACTGAATCCCGGGAATCCGCCACTCTAATTATTTTTCCTTTTTCTTCCAAAAAATATCTTCCTTTTTCCATTTTCTTTTCCTTTTTCCTATTTTCTTTCCTTTCTTTTCCTTCCACCAAATTCTACCAAATTCTCCATTCTTCCATTATCTTCTCCAACCTTCCACCAAAAATATCTCCTCCTCCAAAAATATCTTCTCCAAAATATTCAACTCCTCTCCCATCACCATGGCCGGCCAAAGAGAGCCACCTCACCCCGCCATTTTACAAATAAGCCCCTCTCTTTTACATTTTTACATCACCTTCACAATTCCCAAATCCTATATATACTTTTCCTTCTTCATTCCACTTCATTTTCTCTTCACCACAACTCTAACCACCACCAACTCCTCCTTCATCTCCACCATAACAACAACTACTACAACTTCTCCAACTTCCTACCTTCATCTTCTTCCTCCTCCATCTCCATTTAAAGCACCCCAACTTCAACAACTCCACCAAAGCCTTCACCTTCTCCTTTACCTTCTCCAAAAATACCACCACCATCAAAACCCTCCACAAAACCATCACCCCATCACCACATCAAAAGCCGGCCACCTCCTTTGGATTGGGGCCGAGCTCTTCTTCGTCGATAATATCTCCGATGATTATTCCGATAATCGTTCGTGATTATTCCGGTAATCATTACGGTGACGATTATAATGACAAACAACTAACATCACCATCACCTCTACTATTTTCCACCACCATCTTCACTTCCACCATCACTTTTACCATCACAAATACCACCTCCATCTCCTTTACTTCAACCACCAAACATCACCTTCCTTTTCCTCTCTGTTGATTCCTAACGCGGATCTCACCCCCGCGTTTAGGCAATCCCTTAACGCGGCCTTCGCGTTATTGTATCGACGCAACGCGAAATTCATGCCCGCGTCTGTGTCCCTCTCGTGTCAAACACAACGCGGAGATAATACCCGCGTCTGTGTTCTTCTCGTGCTAACGCGACGCGGAGTCCACGACCGCGTCCGCGTTCTTCTCGCGGGTCTCGAACCCTGCGTTTGTGGTACCTTTGTGACGCGACTCCCGCGTCTTCGACTCCCGCGTCTCACTCTCAAAAACCCGCGTCTCCTTTTGCACTCTCTCCTTCCATATACTTCTCTCTCTAGTTTTCCTCTCTCTTTCTCTCTCTAACTCTTTCTCTCTCCTCTTCACTTATTATATTTATGACGCGTACGCGAGTTCCATGGATTTCAGAATTTTGGTTCTTCCAGAGATTTAGGCGAGTGTCCTCGCTCTTGCCTCCATTTAGGTTTCCCCGCTTGTCGGGTTGACATGTATTTTATTCCATGTTTATATGTATTTTACTGCTTTATACTATGCGTGGCCGACCCTTCGTGGTCGTTGAACTCTGGGTTTCTGCCCACTACTGGGATGGCTGGTAGCCACCGAGAGTGCGCTTAAACCCTGAGCGTTCTCGGTCCCTCAGCCTTCAGCCTCCGGTCTCTCACTATCTCGAAAGGGAAGTGATTGGGACAGTCAGGTCTCTCCGTCCTTCAGCCTCCGGTCTCTCACTATCTTGAAAGGAAGTGATTGGGACCGTCAGGTCTCTCAGCTCCGCCTGGTTATTATGATCAGAGCTCAGCACTTTACCACTAGATTCGTCTAGGCGGGATGCTGCCGGATTTCTTACTCGCACTTTAAGCCGAGTTGTCCCGGTAACCTTGCCAGACGCTCCAGTGTTAAATACTGTTTGCTGGCTGTACTTCCAGCTCGCTTAGCTCCGCTTGGTTATGCTCAGCTACTAATCTATCATCATGCCATGTATTTCCTGATATGTTAATACTTGCCATACCATTGCTTCATGCTTGTCATTTACATGCTACTAATTAACACCTGTTTGTATCACCTGACAAATGATGTGTTAACATCTGATATCCGTCATGCTACTACTTGACACTGACTCATGTTATACCACCAGTTTCCCGGCGGATCCTGAATGGAACTAAGTGCCACACGGAGCAAAGTGCCACACCACACAAGTGGTGGGGGCCACCTCTTAAATCTGTGGGGGCCACCTCTAGAATCCATTCCCCTCAGAGCAAAGTGCCACATGGAACAAAGTGCCACACCACACACGTGGTGGGGGCATCCCCTTGAATCTGTGGGGGCCACCTCTTGAATCTGTAGGGCCATCTCCTGCCTGTACCTGATCTCTTGTTATGACCAGTTATGTTCCTACTCTTTACAAAGGATACTTGCACGGGGAATGGGAGGAAGTGATGAATGCCGGTATGGTGCCTTGCTTATAGTAGTGGAATACCAAAACTGACAATTCGTGTTAGGGGATTTCAGGCCCCCAGAAGATGCGTGTTAGGGGGATTTCAGGCCCCCAAATGGCTGTGTCCCGGGCGGTCGGGAACTACTATAAGTATGAGTTATCAGTTCTTCATCAGCTTCCAGTAACGAACCTCGGCTTGCTTATATATGGATGTATGTGTGTTGGGATGTACACCAGGACACATACCTAGATATATGGGTCAGACGAGTAGTAATAATAAAAGATGCCAACTATGTATCCTGTTATGCCTGTTATGAACTCCCGTTATGCTTGTTATGATTCATGTTATGCCTGTTATGTACTCCTGTTATGACCGTTGTGTGATTTGTCACGAATGCTTTCATCGGATTTTACATCGGATTTTCGGTTTTATGATTATTATCATATTAGCTACTCATATCCTGTTTTATTACCCATGTTCCATTCCATCAGTCTACTGCTCCTATCTTATCATTCCATGAGTAGTTCCTGCTTGATATCACTTGTTATATATCTACCTGTTATATATCTACCTGATTATACATGCTTTTGCTCACGATACGATTTTCAATGCATGATTATGATTCAGTTTTATCGATACACTTGTACTTATCTCAGCACACCATCCGGCTTTTGTATCACCACTCGCCTGGGGAGTTCTATCTGACTCCCCTGAATTCTCATGTCCAGGTCATGGAGCTTGGAGCGTGTGGATTCTCTCAGTTGCTGATCAGAGTAGCGCAGTGGTAGCGTGGATCTCCAGCAGACCGTCCAGAGCCCATCCTTCCAGGCCCCCATGTGCGGCTCTAGAGTTTTCTTGTTATGACTCTGAGCCTGTCTTTGTACTGTTCATACATGTACATATCTTTGTAATCTCGCAATTGCGCATATCAGTGATGTAATATTCATGTAATATTGGATCACCTCTGGTGATAACTTTGTAATTGTACTCATGTGTTGGAATGTATAATGCACCACTTGCTTCCGTACTCTGATTCTTGCCTGTACTGATGCTTAGCGTATATACGTGAGGGTATTTCGGACCTGCGTATATACGTTGCAGTAACGTCTCCGTACCCGCCGGGATCGGGGCGTTACAGGATGGTATCAGAGCCTAGGCTCTCGCATCCTCAGTACGTCCAGACGGCAAATTAATGGTAAAGAAATTTGCAACTGGAATGCATGAGTTCTGGTTATACAGTCCATCTACAAGTGCAGAGTTATCTATTCTTTCTTGATCGTTCTTCCTTTGATTCCTAATCCCTTCCATCCTTCCCCTGTTTTGGTTTTTCGAAGACTTTATACCCACTTAAGATATGAATAGACTAGAGAGGTAGCAGCTGGTTCTAAATGAAGCTATTATATGATCTCTTCGGCTGACTCTATGGTGCTCAAGTATCCTCAGGATTGATCCTAATCGGGTTATCTTTCAGAAGTCAGTAGTCAGAATTCTCTACGGATATTCTACATTCTCGGCTATATCTTTCAGAGTGATTGATGCCCGGTATTCGGAATTCTCAATTATCGGTCTTCTTTATTATGCTCAGGACTATCAGGGTTTCCTTTATTTTTAATATTCTGGCTTATTCTCGGAGGGCTATAAAGTATGCAGTACAAACTCTATTGCAAAGTAACGACATCAGATTAGTATTAATTGGTACCGTTCAAAAACTTATACAGCCAGAGGTGCAGAAGATATCTATATTCTGATTACTGTTTCGTCAACTTGAGAGCCCTACCTATAGTACTTCATATCTTAATTGGTATAATTTCCACCCATGTCCCCTTTGTATTCATTTTACCCCTTATCGAAATTGCGAGGACGCAATTTTTTGTAAGGTGGATGGAATGTAACACCCCGCTCCCAGAATACGTACCTAGTTGCGTATTCATATTTTCTGATCGTATTTTTTGATTTACTTCCTGTATTTATTTTGTATTATGAATTATTTATATGATCGTTTTGTCTTGGATCCGGATTCGTGGACTCAGAGTCTGCTCTTTTCTGAACCAGGGACCCGATCCTAGTGTCTTACTCAATTTGGTCTTTCCGGTATTCAGATTTGACCAATTTCAGTTTCAAACATCATTTTCCAATATTTTAGATTTTCTGTGATTTTCTGGAATTTTCCTGAATTAAAATGAAAATCTTCAAAACCGGTGTCGACCAGCACCGCTGACCGATTCCTGGATTTTTATTTACAAATGGAGTCAAATTTTGAAAAATCGCTTTCCCATATTTGCTTAGAATAATATTTACTACCTTACTTCATTTTTTGGAAATTTTCAGAATTTATCAGATTTCTGCCAGATTTGGCGTCGACCGATATTGACGGCCGATTCCAGGATTTTAATTTAAAAACTATAAAGAATTTCTTGAAACGAATTTCACCATGATTCTTAGAATAATATTCTTGATTTTTGAGAATTTTTGCGGGTCGTTCCGAGATACTTGATTTTCGTACGATTTCGGTATTTTCCGAAAATTTTTCGCATCCGCAACTGAATCTCGGGAATCCCCCACTCTAATTATTTTTCCTTTTTGTTCCAAGAAAATATCTTCCTTTTTCCATTTTCTTTTCCTTTTTCCTATTTTCTTTCCTTCCTTTTCCTTCCACCAAATTCTACCAAATTCTCCATTCTTCCATTATCTTCTCCAACCTTCCACCAAAATATCTCCTCCTCCAAAAATATCTTCTCCAAAATATTCAACTCCTCTCCCATCACCATGGCAGGCCAAAGAGAGCCACCTCACCCCGCCATTTTACAAATAACCCCTCTCTTTTACATTTTTACATCACCTTCACAATTCCCAAATCCTATATATACTTTTCCTTCTTCATTCCACTTCATTTTCTCTTCACCACAACTCTAACCACCACCACTCCTCCTTCATCTCCACCATAACAACAACTACTACAACTTCTCCAACTTCCTACCTTCATCTTCTTCCTCCTCCATCTCCATTTAAAGCACCCAACTTCAACAACTCCACCAAGCCTTCACCTTCTCCTTTACCTTCTCCAAAAATACCACCACCATCAAAACCCTCCACAAAAACCATCACCCCATCACCACATCAAAAGCCGGCCACCTCCTTTGGATTGGGGCCGAGCTCTTCTTCGTCGATAATATCTCCGATGATTATTCCGGTAATCGTTCGTGATTATTCCGGTAATCATTACGGTGACGATTATAACGACAAACAACTAACATCACCATCACCTCTACTATTTTCCACCACCATCTTCACTTCCACCATCACTTTTACCATCACAAATACCACCTCCATCTCCTTTACTTCAACCACCAAACATCACCTTCCTTTTCCTCTCTGTTGATTCCTAACGCGGATCTCACCCCCGCGTTTAGGCAATCCCTTAACGCGGCCTTCGCGTTATTGTATCGACGCAACGCGAAATTCATGCCCGCGTCTGTGTCCCTCTCGTGTCAAACACAACGCGGAGATAATACCCGCGTCTGTGTTCTTCTCGTGCTAACGCGACGCGGAGTCCACGACCGCGTCCGCGTTCTTCTCGCGGGTCTCGAACCCCGCGTTTGTGGTACCTTTGCGACGCGACTCCCGCGTCTGCGACTCCCGCGTCTGCGACTCCCGCGTCTGCGACTCCCGCGTCTCACTCTCAAAACCCGCGTCTCCTTTTGCACTCTCTCCTTCCATATACTTCTCTCTCTAGTTTTCCTCTCTCTTTCTCTCTCTAACTCTTTCTCTCTCCTCTTCACTTATTATATTATGGCGCGTACGCGAGTTCCATGGATTTCAGAATTTTCGGTTCTTCCAGAGATTTAGGCGAGTGTCCTCGCTCTTGCCTCCATTTGGGTTTCCCCATTTGTCGGGTCGACATGTATTTTATTCCATGTTTATATGTGTTTTTACTGCTTTATACTATGCGTGACCGACCCTTCGTGGTCGTTGAACTCTGGGTTTCTGCCCACTCCTGGGATGGCTGGTAGCCACCGAGAGTGCGCTTAAACCCTGAGCGTTCTTGGTCCCTCAGCCTTCAGCCTCCGGTCTCTCACTATCTCGAAAGGGAAGTGATTGGGACCGTCAGGTCTCTCCGTCCTTCAGCCTCCGGTCTCTCACTATCTTGAAAGGAAGTGATTGGGACCGTCAGGTCTCTCAGCTCCGCCTGGTTATCATGATCAGCGCTCAGCACTTTACCACTAGATTCGTCTAGGCGGGATGCTGCCGGATTTCTTACTCGCACTTTAAGCCGAGTTGTCCCGGTAACCTTGCCAGACGCTCCAGTGCTAAATACTGTTTGCTGTCTGTACTTCCAGCTCGCTTAGCTCCGCTTGGTTATGCTCAGCTACTAATCTATCATCATGCCATGTATTTCCTGATATGTTAATACTTGCCATACCATTGCTTCATGCTTGTCATTTACATGCTACTAATTAACACCTGTTTGTATCACCTGACAAATGATGTGTCAACATCTGATATCCGTCATGCTACTACTTGACACTGACTCATGTTATACCACCAGCTCCCGACGGATCCTGAATGGAACTAAGTGCCACACGGAGCAAAGTGCCACACCACACAAGTGGTGGGGGCCACCTCTTGAATCTGTGGGGGCCACCTCTAGAATCCATTCCCCTCAGAGCAAAGTGCCACATGGAACAAAGTGCCACACCACACACGTGGTGGGGGCCACCCCTTGAATCTGTGGGGGCCACCTCTTGAATCTGTAGGGCCATCTCCTGCCTGTACCTGATCTCTTGTTATGACCAGTTATGTTCCTACTCTTTACAAAGGATAACTTGCACGGGGAATGGGAGGAAGTGATGAATGCCGGTATGGTGCCTTGCTTATAGTAGTGGAATACCAAAACTGACAATTCGTGTTAGGGGGATTTCAGGCCCCCAGAAGATGCGTGTTAGGGGGATTTCAGGCCCCCAAATGGCTGTGTCCCGGGCGGTCGGGAACTACTATAAGTATGAGTTATCAGTTCTTCATCAGCTTCCAGTAACGAACCTCGGCTTGCTTATATATGGATGTATGTGTGTTGGGATGTACACCAGGACACATACCTAGATATATGGGTCAGACGAGTAATAATAATAAAAGATGCCAACTATGTATCCTGTTATGCCTGTTATGAACTCCCGTTATGCTTGTTATGATTCATGTTATGCCTGTTATGTACTCCTGTTATGACCGTTGTGTGATTTGCCACGAATGCTTTTATCGGATTTTACATCGGATTTTCGGTTTTATGATTATTATCATATTAGCTACTCATATCCTGTTTTATTACCCATGTTCCATTCCATCAGTCTACTGCTCCTATCTTATCATTCCATGAGTAGTTCCTGCTTGATATCACTTGTTATATATCTACCTGTTATATATCTACCTGATTATACATGCTTATGCTCACGATACGATTTTCAATGCATGATTATGATTCAGTTTTATCGATACACTTGTACTTATCTCAGCACGCCATCCGGCTTTTGTATCACCACTTGCCTGGGGAGTTCTATCTGACTCCCCTGGATTCTCATGTCCAGGTCATGGAGCTTGGAGCGTGTGGATTCTCTCAGTTGCTGATCAGAGTAGCGCAGTGGTAGCGTGGATCTCCAGCAGACCGTCCAGAGCCCCATCCTTCCAGGCCCCCATGTGTGGCTCTAGAGTTTTCTTGTTATGACTCTGAGCCTGTCTTTGTACTGTTCATACATGTACATATCTTTATAATCTCGCAATTGCGCATATCAGTGATGTAATATTCATGTAATATTGGATCACCTCTGGTGATAACTTTGTAATTGTACTCATGTGTTGGAATGTATAATGCACCACTTGCTTCCGTACTCTGATTCTTGCCTATACTGATGCTTAGCGTATATACGTGAGGGTATTTCGGACCTGCGTATATACGTTGCAGTAACGTCTCCGTACCCGCCGGGATCGGGGCGTTACATAAATTCAACTATCTTGTTTATAACAACAATGAAATGTGAATGGGATGTTTTTATAAATTGCCCAAAAATGATTTTAATCCTACAAAACTTAAATTCTATGTAATTTCTACCTTTTAACTTATCTCAAAAGTCCTCTAACGTTTTTTTCTATAATTAAATTATAAAATATCATATTTACAATATAAGTATATAATAATATTACTTAGTTGTCGTATCCACGACGTATCTGTATAGGTGGTTTTTTCAAGTTTTGCATATCCACATATCCGTATAATATTATGTCTGGTATGTGTATCCGTATCTGTGCAACCTTGTGCCTTATATGTTGTGAAACCTTATGGGCCCCCGATATTTTTCATAATGAATAGCTTTGAAATTAAGTAGTGGAGTAATGCTTCAAAATCCAACGAAATAACTATTAAATTAACTGAATAAACATGTACAAAAAAGTTTTGGCCCAAAGGCCCATCACTCTAGTTTTGATGATAATTAACTCATGTAGTTATAGTACTAATGATCTTATGTTTATTTGGTTTCAGATATTTAATCAAAATCTTAGTCCGTGTTTAGCTTCAACAAAAAATTCAAAGTCAAGTTTTGAAGTTAGCACGTGTTGATTCAAGAGCTCGCGCATCAAGATTGCATCATGTACTTAAGAGGAGTCTAGCTCATTGGATAAAGGTTTGGACCAAGTCAAGAAGGAGAAGAAGATTTTTAAAAGAAGATTTTCAAGAAGACTTGTGTCATATTTGTAAGCGTTAAGATTTATTTTAGATAAAATGTAAATGATAGATTAGTTGTGGATTGCTCAAGCTCATGTACACACACAAAATTTATATGTGTTTTCATAAAATAGTTTTAGTTTTAGAAAATATCGTTTTGGTTTTGAGCTTCAAAGTATACATTCTTATGTTTCATGATTAGATTTCATCAAAACAAGTTTATATTGTTTATATGTGTTTTGGATTTCCTCTATACACATTATTGGTTCCAATGTTTAGAAAAACTTATTTTGATGTTTTTATATCATGTGTTTGAGTATTGTATTTATCAAAACTTATTTTAGAGCTTATTGTCAAAAACATAAATATTTTATCTTATATGTGTATTGGATCATATCCATACACACTAAGCTTCAAAAGTGTTTAAAATATCTTATTTTTGTATTTGAAGAAGTTTTGAAAAAATCATTTTTCAAATTGAAGATTGATTTTGAAAAATACAGGTTTTTGTTTAAGGTTAAATTTTCATATCACAAAAATGGTTCAAAAAGTTTGTAATATGTGTTGATTTTTGATCACACATATTTGTACTTCAAAATATTTTAATGAACTTTTTTTGTAGATTTTATGTGATTTTATGAGAATTTATAAGAGTTTATAAGACCAAGTTTTTATCTCCAAATATCTGACCTAGTCTTTTGGCGGTCGACCGATGTGCACAGATACATGCACGAGCCTCTTGATCTGCCCCGGTCGACCAGCCAGAGAGCTTTGCTCTCTGTATCTTGCCTCGGTAATGACTAGGGTGCGGTCGACCGGTAGCCCCAACGGTAAAAAAATATGGCCGTTGGCTGGTGCAGATTTGACCCCAATGGCTATATTTTTGAACTCTATATAAGGAGGCTACTTTGGCTAGTTTTACACAAGATTTGAAGAGGGTTTTTGAGCCAGTTTTTCCTACCTATCTTCGAAGTTTTCCAACAAGTTTTAGAGCTTAAATTCTATATCAAAAGAGTGTTTACAAGAGTGATTCTCTTGTATTTTTCAAAAGAATTTCTTGAGTTTTCCTCCACAAATTTATCTTGACAAAAGCTTGAGTTTTCAATTGTCATATCTATCCTATAGGAGCTTTGTTGTGAGAGCGTTTATGGTGATCAAAGTGTAGAGATCACCAAGTGTTCATCTTTGTATTTGAGGAGGCAAACTTGCGGGTTCGTGTTGTGACGAGTTCTTCTGGAAGCTCGGTGTAGAGGTGAGGCCTCGGCAAGCTAGTATGCTTGTGTGTGTTGTTCTTGCGGGAACAAGTGAGGGACTTATGAGTCTAAGAGTTCTAGTGTGAAGTCGTTGTAGGTGTTGCGACACCGAGTGATCTTGTGGGATCATTATAGTGGAAATCTTTCATAGTGTTGAAGGCAGGGACGTAGAGCAAGGGTGCTCGAACCACGAAACAATTCTCCTGTGTTTGTGATTGCTAATCTCTCACTCACTTATGTTTATATATCTTCCATGCTTATATTGTTTATATGTTTGATATGCTTGTGCCTAATTAATATATGCTTGGGATTGTTTGCTCACACTTGTATTCAACTAAGAGAGCTATAGTGACACCTCAACTCTTAATCTAGAGGAACCTTGAGGAGATAGTTCAGAGCCCTTCACCAGGAATTTGGCCACACTCTTATATTATACTTTGTGTGTTAGCTTAATAGTTTTAGTTTGCATTAGTAGTTTTTAATTCTGCATCATTTGCATTAGATTAGCTAGTACATCTATTCACCCTCCCTCTAGGTGTATTTCACAAAGAGTACTCAAATACAAATTCTAGAGCATATCGACAAAAATGAATTTATGCCTGTTAAATGGATCAGAGAGGATGGGGTCCTCTTCAAAATATTTGAGCCAAAATTGATCATTGTTACTCTACAATATGAACTATCTATAAAGTATCGGACCTAAAAGTTTAGATATTCGTGAAAAGAGAGAAATATATAAATGTTTCTACTCTAGTCACTTTGTCCAATTGTTTACACCATTTTTTTTGCTGATAATTAGAGGTCATATGAACAAAAGAAAATGTCACATAGTTGTGATAATTTCAATTATTTGAGTTGTGAGCTAGTTGCATTCATAGAAGAGTTGTTCTCAACCAATAATGACTCGTGGTGCGATTATATACAAAATAGAGAATATGGTTGGTTGTTAAAGCCTACATCTATAAAAGCGAGGAAGCCACAGAAGAAGAGGCCCCCTCAACAGTGAATCAAATTACTTTACGCTTTGGAGAATTAGAAGTAGCATTGCGGCTTTAATTCAATCTTGGCTCCACGGGCAATCCCCAGTATGATAGGAGTAGGTGTAATTTAAGTATTCTTTGAAGTAGATCGTTTATGTGTTTGTATTAAAATTGTTCTTTGTATTGTCTTTGGTGAAACTGTATGGCTTGATCAATCATATTGGTGGGTACGTCTCTTTGCTTGTCATTTATTACATCATATCTGGTGTTTGCACTTTTTTTTTTTTAATACAAATATCATCGCCAAGACCTGAACCTAGGACTCCCACAACTCACTCCACCTATTTGCCTCACCAGGCTTCACTTACGTGTTTGTATTCTTTGTTCTGGCTATTTATTGCAGTTATCGGTTGTGTTAAACTCTTTTGCTCTCTCTTGTCGTAATGCTGTATTTTGTTGTAACATTTGACCTGTCTTTGTCCCTCATACTAAGCTGATACCATCAAGCCATACGCCTTGGAACCGTACAGAAGTCTAGTTCTAACAGTTCTAGTTTTGCCTCCATCTGAGTTCTATTCTGATAGTTATGATCGAAATATCAAAAGGTACGCAGACTGTGGCTGCTCGTATTGGCTGGAATATTTTGAATATTGACTGAAAATATTTCAGAGCAGTAAACACCAACCTAAAAAAATGAAGTTGAAATTATTTCTTTTGCTAAATGCTGATTCTATAAGGTTGGATATAAAGATCAATTTGTCCTTTTTGTATAATTCCCATCCGTGAGTGGTGACTAATAGGTTACTGGAGGGTTTTAAATATTATAATGTTAGATATTTTGTACAAAATTGCTTTTCAAAAAATGAAAGAGTTTTCAAACTATATATATTTTATGTACATATATATTCAACAAATCAAAATAATTCATTGGCAAAATTTTATGTTTACATACTAAAGGTCATGGGTTCAAAGCTGAGAATAATTTCTGAGAATAATTTTTAATCTAATTAATTCGCCATAAGTACAAATATTTGGGCTTGGACTTGAATTGGGTCTGGTTAATGTAGATAAGATCTTTGGTCTCTCTACAATGAATCAGGAAAAGTCTTTTAGGTTGATTCATTAAATCTGGACAAGTCCCTTAGACTTCCCTCATTAAGAGATGAAGACTCTTGGATTGGATTCATTGAATCTAAATAAGTCTCTTAAACTTCCCTCATTAAGAAATAAAAACTCTTGAGCTGGACTCATTGAACCTAAATAACTCTTGAGCTGTACTCATTAAAGATGATTCTTGGGTTTGATTCATTGAACCTAGACAAGTCTCTTGGGTTACCTTCATTAAGAAAGGGTGACCCTTGGGCTGATCCAGGAGTCCTATAAATGGGCCACTTGAGCTTCATTTGTATAATCACCCGGAAAATCAAAATAACAAAGAGAGTTGGTTAGTTTTAAAAGAGTGCAGTTTTCAATTACAAGAAGTGTGTCCAAGCCCATCAGCAGAGCCCTATCATGTGTCAGATCGATGATGTCAATTGTCAGATCAGATCAAGGAGATCACCAAAGAATATAGTTAGTGCACACCAGAGTTATTCAACTGCTGTTCCTGAGATTTGATTTTGGGGTCCTTGCACCAGAGTAGACCAAATATTGCTTCAAGCATAGCGTTCAAGGATACACGACAACTCTACTACAGAAGTTCTAATTTTTCAATTACAAGAAAAACCCACTTCCCTCTAGTCGATTTTCATTTGTTCTAACAATCTTGAAGAAATATTTTGGTCAGCTATGGGCCCTGCTAAGACTATTGGAGTGGATTGCCTGAAGCTGGAGAACTTTGACGGAACAATTCAATGCTTGGCTTCGCAAAGTGATCTTTGGGATGCAACTCCTAAAAATTTATTATGTCATTTCAGGAGAGAAACCCAACTTTGAAGAGAATTCAGAGATCGAAGCTTCGTGGGAATGAGATGATCACTTTTACAAGAGCTATATCATTCTCTGTCTTGCTTGATCATCTTGCAGATATTTACTCCAATAAGCTCTCTGAGAAGAATATCTGAAATGCTCTAGAAGACCAGTACAAAGATGAAAAGAAGTTGTCCAAATCTCATCTCATAGATAAGTTTTTAGATTTCAAGTTTGAAGATGACATTGAAGTTCAGCTTCAGATCAATGAACTTGACAAACTTGTAATGAAGCTGAAGGATGAGAAAATCACCCTTTGCAACACCTTCATCTCTAAAGCCTTTGTCAACAAGCTTCCTCCCTCTTGAATGTTATTCTCTACCGACATATGTAGAAGGAAGAAGTAGGCATCACTGTCTGAACTAAAGAGATTTATTTGGATTGAAGACGAGATCAGGACTTGAGCAAAGAACGAGCAACTTGCCAAGCAGAAGGCATTAGCTAACATGGTGGTTTCCAAAATCGACAAAAGTTTTTTTAAGAAGAAGAAAAATTTCAACAAGAAGAGCCAGAATTCAAAGAACCTAAATGTGCAAAAAAAGGAGTTCAAGAAGACTGGAAGGTGCTTCAACTACAGCAAGTAACGTCTCCCTCCAGCAACTCTGATTGGTGGTTAGATACAAGTGCTACCTGTCATGACTGTTCCAACAATGATCTCTTATCCACCTTTGTTATTGCAAAGGAGAACATGTCAATAGCTGATCGTTCTACTGCTGCTATGCTTGAAACTGGGATCGTGGTCCTGACTCTTACTTAGGGAAGACTCTCGCCCTAAAGTGTATGAAATATGCCCCATCAATTTCCAAGAATCTAATGTTCAGGAGTATGCTATGTACTGCAGGAATGATGCTAGATTTTTAAGACAAGAAGACTGTATTGTCTTACAAGAAGATGTACTTTGGCAATACTTATTGCACTGATGGTATGTACAAGATAAGTACCACTGTACCCACCTTAGTTATCAATGAAATCTCTACTTCTGTAGACTCCTCTATTTTATGGCACAACATATTAGGTCATGTAAACTATAGAAAAATGTTCAAGATGAAGAAACAGGCTTACTTTCAAACTGTGGGGGTGAGAAGCCTAAAAAATATAAAGTCTACGTACATGCCAAAATCTCAAGGAAGCCCATTCCAAATATTACAAGAAGCACAAACCTGCTAGACCTGATTTATTTGGACACCTGTGACTTCAAGAGCTTCGTGACTAGAGGTGACATAAGGTACTTCATAACCTTCATCAGCAACCACTCTCGCTTTTGCCATGTGTACTTGCTGAAGTCAAAAGATGAAGTTTTTAGCAAGTTTGTTGAGTTTTAGACTCGAGTGGAGAAGCAATTTAAGCATCCGGTAAATAAGCTCAGAAGTGATAAAGGTGGCGAGTACCGGTCGAAAGAAGCTGAAGCATACCTCAAGGAGCATGGAATCATTGCAGAGACGACTGCTCCTTACTCCCCGCAGTCCAGTATAATTGCAGAAAGAAGGAATTACACACTCACTGAGATGATAAACTCAATGCTAATTTCATCCGGTTTACCTACCTGCTTGGGGAGAGATGTTTTTGATGGCTAACTGGATCCTGAATTGGGAATCTTACTCCAAATTAGATATTACTTCACTTCAGCTATGGTTGAGATATCCAACTTTCCTGGACAATCTCAAAGTGTGTGGGTGTCTTTGTAGGTCACCTAGAGGGGGGTAAATAGGTGACAAGCTAATCTAATACACAACAACGTGGAATGAAAACTAATTATGCAAACTAAAAACTATGATGCAAACACACAAAGTATGACATAAGAGTGTAGTCGAATTCCCGATGAAGGGCTCTGGACTATCTCCTCAAGATTCCTCTAGATTAAGAGTTGATGTGCCACTATGGCTCTCTTGGTTGAATACAAGTGTGAGCAAACAATCCGAAGCATATATATATATATATATATATATATATATATATATATATATATATATATATATGGGGTTACTGTACCTCAGCCTGCAGGCTGAGAGAGTTTCTCAGCCTGCGGGACGTGGCTACATCACCGCCGCACATCGGTCGCAGAGTGTTGGCGCCAAAAAAATAAAAAAATCCCGCCTAAACAATCGTGAAACAAATTGACAAAAATACCCCTTTTATATGACGACTGCGACTACTACCCTTGAAAAAGTAAAAAAAAACACATTTACTTAAACATTTATCAGTTCCCAATGCGACTATGGTCGCAATAATGAACTGTTTTGAAGTTCATTATAATTTCAAATTATAGTGTATTAACATTTTAACTGTTTTGGATAACTGAACAGTCACCTAGGAAGTATACAATTTTTTGAAAAGGTAGAAAATATATTTGAGAGATATTCACGTGGTCCGAGAGCTTAAACCTTTTGGAATTCCGGGATTAAAAAATATATAAAGGGTCATGAGCAAAGGATTAAAACATACTAAGTTATTTTTTCCAATAAGGAAGACGAAAACATGACTCTTGACGACGAATCTGATTACGATGGTGATGACGAGAAATAGAAGTTTAAAAAAAATGTATTTTGTTACTTTTTTAAATATATATAAATATGTTTTCCAAAGTTAAATGTGACGAAATCTGTTTTTAAATCTCTTTTTTAAATATATTTTGGTACACCTTAGTTGCAGTTGATGACCGTAGTTTTATTAAAATACACTGCGACATTGGTCGCAGTTACTGGTCTTTAGACTTAATCAACAACACAGCGACCTTGGTCGCAGTTCCTCGTCTTTATTCTTAATCAACAAAAAAACACGACGACCTTGGTCGCAGTTGATGATCGTAGTCTTAATAAAATACACAGCGACCTTGGTCGCAGTTGTTGGTCTTTACTCTAAATCAACAACACTGCGACCTTGATCGCAGTTGCTGGTCTTTATTCTTAATCAACAAAAAAAATACTGCGACCTTGGTCGCAGTTGGTGACCGTAGCTTAATCAACAAAAAAAACACGGCGACCTTGCTCGCAGTTGATGACCGTAGCTTAAATCAACAAGAACACTGCTACCTTGGTCGCAGTTGTTGGTTTTTACTGTAAATCAACAACACTGCGACCTTGGTCGCAGTTTCTGACCGTAGTCTTAATAAAATACACTGCGACCTTGGTCGCAGTTGATGGGCGCAGTCTTAAAAAAAAATAATCTGCAAACTTGGTCACAGTTGCTGGTTTTTATTATTAATCAACAACAACACTACGACGAGGTGACACGTCAAACGCAGCAGTTGCTTAGTCGCAGTCTTTGCTGGCAGTTGTTTCTGTTTGCACTATAGGCTTACGCGACGTTGGTCGCAGTGTCGTCTCTGGTCCAAGTTGTTTTGTTTGAAAATGCATGACTGCGACCAAAAAAGATCGAAGTTTATTAAAAAAATAAATATGTTTTTTATTTATGTCCAGTCATTTATATCCACGCATGTAAAAATGATACAAAACGCTCTCTTATACAATAAGATTGAGTGTTACAATACAGGAGTACAAAGAAAGACTACAAAAAAAAGAGTACTTGTTGACTAAAGAGCAGTGGTGTTATTGACGTATTTTTATTTATGTCCAGGCATTTATCTCCATGAATATGAAAATGATACAAAAATCGATCTCTTACTTATACAATAAGATTGAGTGTTACAAAAAAACGACATCAAGAAGACTAAACATAAAAAAAAGAGCCCTTGTTGACTAAGAGCAGTGGTGTTATTGAGGTCCTCGTGTATTAAAAAACTGTGGATTGCGAGGACCACGAACAGTGGTGGTATACAGGTCTGGTGGCAGCAGAAACCCTTCGGTGATGAACATCTCTTCGTCAGAAGCCTCGATGACACTTCTGGGGTGAGAGAGGAGGAGTTGAGACCGTACAGGGTATGCTACCCACCACTATATCCACCACAACCCCCGCCGCCATACCCACTCTGACCATCCACAACCCAGATGGGAGAGCAGATCTCGGTGAGGGTTAGGTCCTCGTCATGACACGACTAAATCTCTTGTACATGACGAGGACCACGACTAAATCCCTTGTACACGAACATCGATCAAGTTCGCCGGCCAAAAATATTCTCCCAGTGGCCCAGCGAACCTGAAAAAAAAGGACAATCAAGCTCTGGGTCATCTTCGTCCATGGGGTCATCTTCATCCATGGAGGCAGGAGCCTGTTAGAGTCTCTCAAGAAAGCTGGAATTCTCAGAGCAATTGCTCTCGAAAGAAAACTAAGTATGGGCCGTTTAAAAAAAGGAGAGGGTGAGCCCTATTTATAGGCAGGCCATAATAACCCTAATTAATAGTTCATTAATTCAAAACGGCGCTGGTGGTCTTTTAATGCCAAACCGGCGCTGGTGGTGTCCAACCACCAGCGCCGGTTTGGCATTAAAAGACATTAACGCATAAACCCAATGAAGAACAGACGAGTGGACAGCAGCTTCGGGAAACAACGAATGGTGCGGGTTTGTCGATGTAGAGTTGACGTTAAAAGATCTCATAAAATCTTTTATGACAGGCCGCGTCTCACGAAGTGACTCCAGGTCGCGACCCTCAGCAAAAACTTTTCATTTTTCATTTAGATTTAAAAAAAAATGACTTAATCCAAAACAACACTGCGACGTTGGTCGCAGTTTCTGTAATGCGTGCCACCGTGGACGCATTATTTTTTTTAAGACTGCGCTTATCAACTGCGACCTTGGTCGCAGTTGCTGGCGGCTGATATAGCAAAAAATAACACTTCCACCTTGGTCGCTATGCATGTAAATATAAAAGGAAACATCTACCTAACGTACTGCGACCTACGTCGCAGTACATGTAATGCGTGCCACCTTGGACACCATGCATGTTAATATAAAGCAAACATCTACCTAACGTACTGCGACCTACGTCGCAGTCCATGTAATGCGACCCTAAATTGCAATTGCTGGCCATCTTTATCAATAACACCACAGCGACTGCGACCAAAGAATCTGACTAAGGTCGCAGTTTAAATGTACACCAAAAAAAAGAATCTGACATAGGTCGCAGTTTAAATGTACACTGCAACCAAAGACTCTGACTATATTATATACAAAAAAAAAATTAAACTATAAAGTAATATTTTATAGCAGGCCAGTGAGGGTGAGGCATCCGGGCAAAAATTATAATAAACAATAAGGAAAAGTTATCGAAAGGGGTATTTGGTAATTTAACTTCTTCCTAAAAGCGGGCCGCACGCCAGTGACGTCACAAATTGAGCCACGTCACCGCAGGCTGAGAGAGTACTCTCAGCCCGCCGGCTGATATCCATTTTTCTCTATATATATATATATATATATATATATATATATATATATATATATATCAATTTAATACAAGGGAATATCAAGCGTATAAGAGATATTAACAATAAGCATATGCAAGATATAAAACACAAGTGAGAGAGAGATAAGCAATCACAAACACGGGAGATTTGTCTCGAGTTTCGAACATACTTGCTCTACGTCCCCGCCTTCAACAGTATGAAGGATTTTCACTAAAACAATCCCACAAGATCACCCGCTGTTGCAACACCTACAACGAGTTCACACTAGAACTTTTGGACTCACAAGTCCCTCACTTGTTCCCGCAAGAACAACACACGCAAGCACACTAACTTGCCGAGGCCGCAACTCTACATCGAGCTCCCACAAGAACTCGTCACAACACGAACCCGCAAGTTCGCCTCCTCAAATACAAAGATAAACACTTGGTGATCTCTACACTTTGATCACCAAAAATAACTCTCACAATAAGGCTCCTATAGGATAGATATGAGAATGGAAAAGCTCAAGCTTGTGTGAGAAAATAAGGTAGATGAGTGGTGAAAAACTCAAGAATCTCTTTTGAAAACATTCTTAAAAACTCTCCTTTTGATATGAAAGTTTTAGCCTAAAAATATGTGGAGAAAAATCATAAGAGAGATGAGAAAAACTGGCTATAAAACTTCTCCAAAATCTTGTATAAAACTAGCCAAAACAGCCCCCTTTTATAGAGTTCAGAAATATAGCCGTTGGGGTCAATCTTCAGGCCAGATGACCTATTGGTCGACCGGCTAATGGTCATTTATGACCGTTGGGGTTGCTGGTCGACCGCCCGGTCGACCGCACCTAGGTCTTTATCTATCAGTTAACCGGTCGGTCGACCGAGGCAATAACTAGAGAGCAAAGCTCTGGGGCCAGATCCAGAGAGTGAACTCTCTGGATCGGTCGACCGGCCCTAAAGCCAAGGCCGTGTGCACGTTCTATGTACATCAGTCGATCAGTCGGTCGACTGACTTCTGGCTCGGTCGACCGGTCGGTCAACCACCAGAAGGCCAGGTCAGTGATAAAAGGGATTAAAACTTGGTTTTTTAACATCCTATAAAATCTCATGAAATCACATAAAATCTACAAAAATAAGTTCATTAAAATACTTTAAAGTACAAATATGTGTGATAAAAAATCAACACATATTACAAACTTTTTGAACCATTTTTATGATATAGAAATTTAGCCTTAAGCAAAAACCGGTATTTTTCAAAATCAAACTTTTAAATGAAAAATTAATTTTTTCAAAATTTGTCCAAATATAAAAGCAAGATATTAAAACACTTTTGAAGTATAGTGTGCATGAATATGATCTAATAGACATATAAGATGAAATATCTATGTTTTTGATAATTAAGCTTTAAATAAAGTTTTGATAAATACAAAACTTAACACCATGAACCAGAAACATCAAACTAAGTTTTTCTAAACGTTTAAACCCACAATATATATAGATAAAATTCAATATACATATAAAATATGTAAACTTAGTTTGATGAACTCTATTCATGAAACATAAAGATATCTACTTTGAAGCTCAAAATCTAAACAATATTCTCTAAAATTAAAATTATTCTTATGAAAACACTATATAAATTTTTTGTGTGTGTGTATGAGCTTTATCAATCCACAATTAATCTATCCTTTACATTTTATCTAAAACAAAAATCTTAACACCTATAAAACTAGACTCAAGTTTTAAAAATCTTATCTTGAAAATCTTCTTCTCCATCTTGACTTGGTCCAAACCTTGATTTATGAGCTAGACTCTTTTTTGAGTACTTGATGCGATCTTGATGCGCGAGCTCTTGAATCAATACGTGCTAGCTTCAAAACTTGACTTCGAATCTTTCGTTGAAGCTAAATACCGACTAAGATCATGATCAAATATCTAAAATTTAATGAACACAAGATCATTAGTACTATAACTGTATGAGTTAATCATCATCAAAACTAGAGTGATGGGATTTTAGGCCAACAGTCTTGTCTATGTCCGAATAATCATATATAAGGAGGACAAAACTCAACCCAAGGCAAACTGTGCATGTTTCTTAGTTTTTCTGAAGATAATGATGTCTACAGATTTCTAGATCTTGGCACCAACTCCATTATCAAAGCTCGGGATGTAGAGTTCTTTGAGGATAAGTCTATCAAGAATAAAGACTCATCACTCAAAAATGTACCTAAAAATATGAAAAATTTATTGTACTAGTTGAATCAATCTCTCAAGAAACTAAAAGTGTTAATGCTGAAGAAGAAACTCCAGAAGTTGCAAAACCACCTTCCAAGTGCACCAGAAAGCACAAAGATTTTGGAGATGACTTCGTCATCTACAACGTAGAAAGAAATCTACAAACTTTCCAAAAAGCAATGCAGTCCAAAAATCCTCTTCTCTGGAAGGAAGCCATAGATGATGAATTGGACTTTTTGATCTAGAATCATACTTGGGAATTGATAGGTGTGCCAGAAGGAGCAAAGTCTATCAGCTGTAAGTAGATATTCAAAAAAAAGCTGCGACTTGATGGTACCATAAAAAAGTACAAGGCGAGACTTGTGGCAAAAGGCTTCTCTCAGAAAGAAGGTAGACTTCTTATAATTTATACACCCGTTTACAGAATTACTACCATTAGAGTACTGATTGTATAGGCGGTTATTAAGAAGTTCATCATTCACTAAATAGACATGAAGGAAGCCTTTTTCTAAATGGAGATTTCATTGAAAAAATTTCATGGAGAGATTAGAAGGACTTGATGCTCCTATAATAAGGTATGCAGCTAACAAAGTCTTTATATAGTCTTAAGCAGACTTAAAAACTCTGGCATGAGAAATTTGATAGAATTGTTCGTAGCAATGGGTATCGAGTCAGTAAATCTGACAGGTGCCTCTATATCAAGGTTGTTGAAGGAAAGATAGTGGTGATCAACCTTTATGTCTATGACATGCTCATCGTCGGGACCGACTTGGAGATAGTGAAATCTACCAAAAAATTTCTTTCAACCCAGTTTAACATGAAGGACCTTGAACTGCGAACATGATTCTCGAAATCAAACAAAAGATGGAATTGGATTGTCTCAATTTCATTACACAAAGAATATATTGAAGAAGTATGGCTACTTCAACCTACCAGAGTTGTCCGTGCTATATGACTACAACAAGAAGCTTCAACCCAATACTGAAAGAGCGGTAAGGCAGCTAGAGTACTCAAGAATTATTGGTAGTCTTATGTATGCAATGAACTGCACGAGGCCAGATATAGCATTTCTTGTTGGAATGCTTAGCATATTTAAAAGCACTCCTAGAAAGTCTCATTGGGATGTTCAGAAATTGATGAGGCACTTAAAGGGAACTATGGATCTATGCCTACTCTACATCTGATATCCAACAATGATCGAAGCCTTCTCAGATGCAAGTTAGTACCGGAACCAGATGAGTGCAAATCTACTAGACGTATTGTATTCACCATAGGAGGAGCTGTCATTTCATGGAAGTCTAAGAAGCAAACCCTAATTGCACAATCATCTATGGAGTTTGAGTTCTTTGCATTAACTGTTGCTAAAGATGGGGTTGAGTAGCTCAACTATTTTCTTTGAGACCTTCTGTTGAAAGAATTGCAAGGTGCAATTACCATATATTGTGATAATCAAGTAATGGGTGATATGGAAGCAAACTCATTATTCAACAAAAAGAAGCAGACCATTCATCTGAAGCATGGTTATATGAATGAGCTTTTCTGCCACAGAGTCATCTCGGTGATTGACGTCCAATCTTCAGAGAATGTTGCAGATCCTCTGACTAAAGGCTTGAAAAAAGAATTAGTCGAAAGACTTTCGCTGGAATGGGTCTCAAATCACTGTAAGTCTTATGTACATTTACCATTTATATCAAGTTATTAGTTCAAAGATAATACTACAATAATAAAATGTTTGGTTTAAAAAATAAGTAAGACTCGAATGCATATTTCCTACCATTTGAAATGATGGTTTTTAAGCTTTAATGAGTCCAAAGCATTTCAGTTTTTGATAGGAAACACACCTAAAAGACTCAACTAAGCTTGGGTGGAGATTTGGCCGTTTTCTATAAGAACCTATAAAAGATACCTAGAGCCCTCGTAGAAACTAGGAACATGCACATGGCCATAAATGTTCAAGCACTCTGGCAAGGTATGTTGGCCCAGCGGTGCAATCACCATTTTGTTTTGATGATTTCAAATTTATGTGGTAATGAGGTACTAATCAAGTTCAATTGTTTTTGAGTTTACAGGTTTCAAGAGTTAGAATTTTGCTTCACTCTTCCTCAAACGAAAGGTATTGAAGCACTCAAGTTGATTCAAGCATGGGATTTAAGGTCGGAAAGTCAAAACATGAATTTTGGAGAAGCCCACTTGAAGAAGAGTTGGAGATAGTGCAATTCTTATAAGAATTTAGATTGTTTAAGTTTAGAGTGCTAGATTGATGCTTAAGAAGTTTCATGCACTCAAAAAGATTTTTCTAGAACTAGTTTTTAAAATATTTTTTGGGATTTTGAGCTGAGATTGTCGATCGCCCTGTCAACCGGTCTCTGTGCAGAATGGTTCTGTGTTTACAGGTCAATCAGACATGCACAAAATGTACACATGCCCTGAGCTAAGTGGCCGATCGATCTACTGGTCGACCGATTCACTGGCTCAGTTTGCGGCCGTTCTAGCTGACTGACCGAACGGTCGACCGTCCAGACTGAGCTCAGTTTGGAGCTCTATGTTGCCCCCACCGGTCAACCATAGGCAATGGCTACTTTGAATTTAGCCGTGGCGGTTGACCTTGCAGTCGATCACCAGTGTAACGAAAAACAACAACAAACTTTAAACGGGCATTTTCAAATTCAAATCTGTTTTGTTTTTCTCCAAATGGGTATTTTTCACTTTATTAGTGTTTTATCAGCTGTTTAAAACCCTTTTTAACTCTCTAATGTATTTTTCCATCTCTTATAAAGAGGGGTCATTTGTAGAGAGTTTCTAACTAAGAAAAATCCTTGAAAATTGTTTAAAATTTCAAAAAAAAAAAATTCAAATTTCAAGTTTTCAAAGAGCTTTCATTTTCAATCATTTTCTGCGAGTTCTAACCTTTCAAAGTTCAATTTTTTTATCGATTATTCTCTCACAAACTTCTTGAGTCTCAAATTCCACTCTATACCATAGGAAGTCGTTATTGAAAGAGTTTGTGATCTTATGGTCACCAAGTGGTTGTAATAATTTTTCTTTGTGCTCTCCTCTTGTGTAGAGGATTGAGATAGGAGTTGAGGCTCCGAGTCTTGAGGAATCCTTGCTGTTGAGTTCTTGTGAAGTTAGTGGAAATTCTTCATTGCGGTGAAGGCGGGGACCTAGAGCAAGTTCTTCGAACCTCGAAACCAATCTCTTGTTTATGCAGTTGCTACTCTATCTCACTCTTGCTTACATTCTACTTGTTTAATATTGCTCATACTCATCTTGCGTTTATTTTATACTCATTTCTATATTTCTATTACTATTAATTTATTGGTTTTACTCATCAAGCAAGAAGGCAAGTATGTACCTCAACTTTTATTCAAGAAGAATTGTGAGGAGAAGTTCTAGATCTCTTCATTGAGTATTCGGTTTCACTTCTTATTTTTGATTTGACCATGTAGTTGTAATTTTTTATTATTGTATTTTCTATATTAGATTAGCATATCACCTACTCACCCATTCTAGGAATTTCAAGGTTGTGGTTTAAAGTGATGACAATCACAGTTTTTGTGATTTCTAGATTGTAAAAGAAGTGATGGCTCAAAACTAAGTTCACCATGCATCTATCTTCTATTCAATTGGTATAAAAGGGATTCAAGTCCTTATGACATTTACCTTTTGCACAATGATTTACACATTATTATTGATAGTTTGTAAATTGTGGGGTATTGTTAGATATTCTGTGCAAAATTGCTTTTCAGAAAATGAAAGAGTTTTCAAACTATATATATTTTATGTACACATATATCTCAATAAATCAAAATAGCTCACTGATAAGACTTTATTTTGCCACACTAAAGGTAATGGGTTTAAAACTTGCCAAAGGCAAGCTGAGAATAATTCTTTATCTAATGAATTCCCCATAGGTACAAACTATTCGGGCTTGGACTTGGGCTGGGTCTGGTTAATGTAGCTAAGATTTTTGGTCCCCTATAATGAATTTGAAAAAGTCACATAGGTTGATTTATTAAATCTAGACAAGTCCCTTGGACTTCCTTCATTAAGAGATGAAGACTCTTTGAGTTGGATTCATTGAATCTAAACAAGTTCTTGGGCTTACCTCATTAAGAGATGAAAACTCTTAGGTTGGATTCACTGAACCTAGATAAGTCTCTTGAACTTCCCTTATTAAGAAATGAAAACTCTTGGGCTGGATTCATTAAACCAAGACAATTCTTGGGTTGCACTCATTATAGGTGACTCTTGGGCTTGATTCATTGAACCTGGACAAGTCACTTGAGCTATCCTCATTAAAGAAGAGTTATCTTTCAGCTGGTCCAGGAGTCCTATAAATAGGTCCACTGAGCTCTGTTTGGTCGTAAAAATTGAAGCGTGTAAAATTTTCTTTGTTATTAAAAGAAATCTACAACGGACCAAAACTCTGATTACAAAAGAGGGGAGATTATCTAGAGATCACCCTTTTGTTTAAGGCTGAGTTCTTGATGTGGTGATGTAGAGTGATTGTTGTTCTCCGTTGACTGGCTGAACGGCCAGCTTCTCTTCAAGATCTGCTTCAGGGTGCTCTCGAAAAAGTAATAAAAAAAGAACTCTATTTTAACATACTAAGTTTTTAGAGTCTCTTGATTTCTCTGTCTGAACTTTTTGGTTGAAAAGAAAGAAGCTTTTTAGCTTGAGAATTCTGAGCCCAATATCTCCGAAAAGCCTCCCCCTCCTTTCTAGCTCTCGAGGTTATTTATAGGGGATCCTAGGGGTCTAATTGTCTCCTAGAATTCCTCCATAATAGGGATTAACTCTCACATTATATGGAGAATTAATTGACCTAGTAAAGGGGGTCAGTTACAACGAAAACGCGGTGTCAAGCTGGACACAGACCTCGCGTTGTTGTGTAGACGCAACGTTCACAGTCTTCTCATGGCCGCGTTGAAATCAAAACGCGAAGCTCACATGCTCGCGTTGAAACTGAGATGCGAAGTTGCTCAGACCCGCGTTTGAAGTGACACGCGGAGTTGCTTAGACCTGTGTTTGAAGTTAAACACGGAGTTGATCAGACCCGTGCTTGAAGTGAAACACGAAGTTGCTCAGATCCGCGTTTGAAGTGAAATGTGGAGTTGCTCAGACCCATGTTTGAAGTTCACGTTTGCCCATGGATGCGATGTTCACGTTTTAGTTTAAATGCGACCTTCGCGTTGAAGTGAGGCCCACGTCTAAGGACTTGTCTCTAATAATTTTTAGACAACCTACAAAACCCCCTCCAAAGTTTTTGAAACTCCATTGATTGGGACGGATTTCGGAATACTTTGACTTCATGTTGATTTTTGGATCCCCATGATTGACTGACAATCTTTTGAGATGCCCAGAACTTGATCTTGTCTGAATTTCGATCTTCGTGAGAGTACGTTGAACTGCTTGAAGCCTCCATGGAAGATCATTGCGAATGTCTTAGAAACTCAGTCTATCACTTGTATGAGCTCCGGTTTGGTTGTCAGTGCACTATTGTACCCGTAGAGTTGTTGTTTACTTTTTGCCAGTGTACTATTGAATTGAATGCAGAAGCAGGGACATACTCTTTGTATGTGGGAGAGAACGCGACCCTCATTTGATAAAGATGCGACTATCATGTTGGTCATCTTCGGATGCAAACTTCAATGAAGGGGCCACCCTTGTTGAAACGCGACCCTCAAATGATGTTAGGACCCAACTCTCAATCACTGTTGGGATGTGACTCTCAGTTGATGTTGGGATGCGACTCACAGTTGTTCTTGAAATAAGAAGATCGCGTTGGATGCTTCCAGACGCGGACATCATTTTAACGCGAGCGCTGCATTGGATGCGTATCTTGCTTAGATTGAGCTCGAGATATGCATCGCTTATCTCGGCAATTGAAGAGCTTAAGACCCGGGTCTTTCAACAGTTAATTCACTTGAACGTCATTGATCGAAACTAGAACGAGAGAATAAATATGTACAAAAATAAAAAACAAATAATCAAAGAATTAGAAGGTTAGATTCTTCTCGTTGTTCAATTCTATCTACTACAGCAAGGGCCAAAGCGGGTCGTATTCCACTGGGAGGGAGGCGATGGAAGAATTGACAGCACGGTATATCTGTAGTCAAGACTTAGAAGAAAGGTTGGTTGTAATTTAAAATAAGAAAGTAGATCTAATCAAGAGGGAGAGTCTAGGTCGCTAATCTACTTTCACGACTAGTCTCGATCTAGGGGTTGTATCCTTTTAAATTAATGAAACATTCATCTAAGTTGTTAACCTTAAGTAAGAAGAGTAAGATGTCCAACTTAACTTGTCTACACTACGCCAAGCTAAACCCTAATTTTACCCTAAGCCAAAGCCAATCCCTAATCATTAAACTATGTAAAACCCTACCCCTAAACTTAATCTAAAGCCAAACCCTATTCTAATCCAAAGCCAAGCCCTAATTATCTAAATCATTAAGTTGGACTATTATCACTAAATTTCAAAGGATTAATCTAACCCTAGATTACAAATCCTTTAGATTAATCAACTACCCCTACATCTAACCCTAGTCGATCTAGTAATTAGTTACCCTAGAATTATTGTAGCCTAGCATCCTTTTTGTTTTATCCATCTTTTTATTTTAAGATCTTTAAAGTAAAGAAAAAGAAGGAAGAAGATTAAAGACAACACCAAAAACCAAAACAAGAACAAAGAAATAAAAAGGTAGACTTGAAATTAAAAGAATAAGAATAAAAAAATAAAAAAAGAAAAAATAACCTTTATTGATGCATGTTGGCCCAAAGGCCCATCACTCTAGTTTTGATGATGATTAACTCATATAGTTATAGTACTAATGATCTTTTGTTTATTTAGTCTCAGATTTGTGATCAAGATCTTAGTAGGTGTTTAGATTCAACAAAAAAATTTAAAGTCAAGTTTTGGAGCTAGCACGTGTTGATTCAAGAGCTTGTGTATCAAGACCACATCAAGTACTCAAGAGGAGTCTAGCTCATTGGATCATGGTTTGGACCAAGTCAAGAAGATGAGAAGACCTTCAAGTGAAGCTCTCCAAGAAGACTTGTGTTTAGGTTTGTTTTATTAAGATTTTATTTTTAGATAAAATATAAAGGATAGATTAGTTGGTGGATTGCTCAAGTAACATATACACTCACACACAAGATTTAGATGTGTTTTCATAAAAGAATTTTCATTTTAGAAAAATACCGTTTTGGTTTTGGAGTTTCATATATACACGTGCTTTAACCAAAAACTATTTTAGAGCTTAATGTTAAAAACATAGATATTTCATCATATATGTGTAGTGAATCATATCCATACACACTAAGCTTCAAAAGTGTTTAAAATATCTTATTTTATATTTGGAGAAGTTTTGGAAAATCAATTTGGAAAAATACGGTTTTTGTTTTGAGCCAAAATTTCTAAGTCACAAAAATAGTTCAAAATGTTTGTAACATGTTTTGATTTTACTCAAACATGTTTGTAGTTTTAAAGTATATAATTGAACTTATTTTTGTAGATTTTTAGAGGATTTATGGGATTTTATTAAAGAAAAAATAATAAGTTTTTAAATCCCCAAATTTCTGGTTTTTGACCTTCTTCCGGTCGACCGGACGGTCGACCGAGACAAAGGTCGGTCGATCGAGCGATCGACCGACGTGCACAAAACGTGCACGGCTTGTTTGTCTGGTGGGCGGTCGACCGACCCGGTCGACCGCCAGAGAGCTCTGCTCTCTGGAAATGGCCACGGTCGACCGGGCAGTCGACCGGCAGAGAGCTCTGCTCTCTATATCTAGGCCACGGTCGGCCGGCCGGTCGACCGCCGGCTCAACGGTCAGAAATCTGATCGTTCGCCAGTTGACCGGGCGGTCGACCGCCAGCAGTCCACACTGCTGACTTGGCCTGCAACGGCTAGTTTTTTGGAGCCTATAAATTGGGGCTCCCATGGACTGTTTTCTATAAGATTTTAAGTGGATTTTTGAGATAGTTTTTTCCTACTCTATTAAGTGTTTATCTCCACTTATTTTAGAGCCAAATACTTTCATTCAAAAGGAGAGTTTATCAAGAGTTTTCAAAAGTGATTTCTTGTGTTTTCTATTACAATTTCAATCCTTGTTTTTTCCACACATATTTGAGCTTTCCATTGATATATCTATCCTATAGGAGAGTTATTGTGAGAGTGATTTTAGGTAATCAAAGTGTTGTTGTAACGCCCCGATCCGGTAGGTACGGAGACGTTACTACGACGTATATACGCAGGTCAGAAATACCCTCACGTATATACGCTAAGAATTAGTACAGGTAAGAATCAGAGTACGGAAGCACGTGGTGCATTATACATTCCAACATATGAGTACAATTACAAAGTTATCACAGAAAGTGACCCAATATTACAATAATATTACATCACCAATAGGCGCAAATGCGCGAATATAAGGAGATGTACAAGTATGAACAGTACAAAAGGAGGCTCAGAGTCATAACAGGAAAACTATAGAGCCGAGCAGGGGGACCTGGAAGGATGTGGCTCTAGACGGTCTGCTAGAGATCCACACTTCAGCTGCGCCACTCTGATCAGCAATTGGGAGAAGCCATACGCTCCAAGCTTAAAAACCTGGACATGAGGATCCAGAGGAGTCAGAACTCCCCGGCGAGTGGTGATGCGAAAGCCAGATGGCGTGCTGAGATAAGCACATGTGTATCGATAAATCCAAGTCATAAATATGCATTAAAAATCATGTTGTGAGCACCAGCATGCAGGAGCAAGTAGAGAGACAGTAATCGATATCAAGCCGGGAACAGGTATGATATAAGATGATAAGAGCAGGTAATAAGGCGATGAATAGGGTAGACAAGGCAACACCAGATATCTCCTAAATTAACATAAACCCGATAAAACCAATAAAACCGAATAAAACCGATTACGAGGAAAACAGATCGAATAGGCTTAGGTCGGCTCCATAAGACTAGTACATCGAAGGAATAATTTAAATAAGGAAACCCTCATCTATATACCTTTATCCCATGTCACTGTAATCCAAGTGCATACAATCTGAGCTATAAAACAACACAATAAATTATATATTAGCATCTTATTATAATTGGGGCCGTCTAAGTTGTAGGCTTCAGTATGTGTCCCATTCCACATACTTCTACTTACAACTTATAGAGCAAGTTATTTGAAAACTGATGAAGTTCGACAAACCATGTATCAGATGGGCCCCGTACATGCCCGGGACAACGGTCCAGGAGTATCCGGTGCTGAGCCGGAACGTACCGCTAGGTATCGGGACTTATTTACGCTCGAACAGGAATATAGTATCGCAGATCCCATAGAAATAGGCCTAGGGCGTGTGCATACCCAGCAGGAATAAACAGGAATAGGGTGCGAGCACACCCCACGGAATCCCTGATGGCCGCCAGGTGATCCCTCAAGTATGTGGCCCCACGTGACTCGATAAGACCACCATAAACATGACTATTCAAGACCCATCAGTTTCCCCAAACCGGGTGTAAGTTGTCTTATTATAATTTAATATGTAATTAGCAATTTACGGAATAAAAGGATCAGGACACGATCAGGAACTCAGGAGTACATGTATAACAAGAGTACAGGTCACTGTATATAATACATGATAACAGGTACAGTATTTCCGTAAATGTGATAATCACAGTTAAGTATTAATATGACGGGAGGCAGGTGATAAGTCATATCATAACAAGAAGCAAGTGTTAAGTAAAAACTTGTGAGGTGACATCACATCAGTTGTCGAGTGATATAAACAGGTATCAAGTATTAGCATGTAGATGATAGGTATCAAGTAATAGCATGTCAAGTGTTAACATATCAAGCATGTACTTGACAAGTGATAGAGTAATAGCTGAGCACAATCAAGCAGAGCTGAGCAAGCTGGAGCGAAGCTAATATATAACTAAATGCTATCACGCTCGGCGTGGTTAACGCTCGCAACGTATCTAGACACACGTGTCGCAGCATGCGTATGAACGCCATACTATCGCTCACGGGGAAGCCTTGCTTACGGGATAACTACGCTTGAACGGAGTAACTGGTAAAGTGTTGACGCTAGGTCCGCCTACCAGGCGTAGCATAGAGAAAGTCTAGAGGACTTTAAACCTCGAAGGTTGTACCCAAAGGTTAGGCCCGAAGGTAAGGGTACCTGCAGAAAGTGTTAGTTCCAAACATCACAAATCGTGAACAATACAAGTTGACCTGATGAAAGGGGAAGTCAAAAGAAAAGCGAGAACACTCGCCTAAGTCTTTGAAAAACACGGTGAAATCCCTGATCTCTGAAATCCAGAAAACTAACGTGTAAACGCATTCCAAAAAAGGAGGAGAGAGATTGAAGACGTGAAAGTCAAACGCGGGAGTCGCGTCGCGTAGATTTTTACAAACGCGAGGTTCGAGGCCCGCGTTCAAGCAAGGACATGAGAAGAACGCAGACGCGAGCATGAGTTCCACGTCATGTTGATACAAGAACGCGAGGATCACATTAAATAATTACTTAGACACAGGAGGTAAAATTCGCGTCTAGTAATCACACAACAAGAGAAAGAGAGACAGGGAAATAAAAGGGAGACGCAGGGAAATGGTGAGAGGGAGACGCAAGGGAGAAAGGGAGTGAGGGACACAGGCTTGGAGAAGAACAGAGAAGGAAAGAAAAAGGAAAGGAAAGGAAAAGGAAAGGAAAGAAAGAAAGAAAGAAAAGAAAGAAGGAAAAGAAAGAAAGAAGGAAAGGAAAGAAAAGAAGGAAAGGGGAGAGGTTGGCTGGCTAGACCTCGCCGGCGGCGCCGGCGGCCGGAGGTGGCCGACAGCCATGGGGCAACCCAAACCCAAGGCAAAAATGGGGTGCAAGTTTAGTTCAAAAGAGAATTTTGGAGTTTTGAAAATGGTGTTTCGGAGAGCGACGAGTAGGTCCGTTGGAAAGAGCACGCCGAGGAGAGGAAGATGGCGTGGTTGGTGGTGGCTAAGGTGGTGTAGATGGTGGTAGAAATGATGGAGAAGCTAATGGTGAAATGGGTTTCTTGGTGGAAAAAGAGGAAGGAGAAGGTGGTGAAGTTGTTGTTGTTGTTGTTGGAATGAAGGGGGAGATGGAGGAGAGAAAGGTGATGGAATTGGTGGTGGAGAAGATGGAGGAGGTGGAGAGGATGGCCGGCCAAAGGAAGGGCAAGGTGGTTATTGGGCCGCTGGTTCGCTTGCTGGAAATGGAGAAGGAAAGGAAAAAATGAAAGAGAGAGAAGAAGGGGGTGTGTATATATAAAAGGAGATGGGATATTTTCAAGTTTGCCATCCCATAAAATAAGTTGCGTCTCTTTTAAAAAAAAGAGAGCCGCGTCCTCATTCAATAGAGACTCGCGTCTGCTAATTTCCAGATGCGAGGATGAAACTCACGTCCAGGGAAAAACGCGAATGCTGCGTTTAACAGAAAGGACAAACGTCGTAATGACTTGAACAGAATTGATCAGAAATGCATTAAATGCAGAATGAATGCGAATCTTCGCATTAAAGATGAGATCTGAATCTGGTGAGACTTATGTCTAAGGAGGAGAGAGAAAAATAGAAAAAGAAAAAAGTAAAATATCTGGATAAAATTCCGGTATCTGGGAAAAACACCGAAACTCCAGAAAAGCCCAAAAATTAAAATAGTTCGGAAAGCTCCTCAAAAATTCTCATAAATAATAAATATTATTTTAAAATTTTTGATGAAATTAATTTTTAGAGATTCAATCTCCTTTTTAAAATAAAAATCGTAAAGTCCACCGTCGATACCGGTCTTCACCGGGTCGGCCGGATTTTGATAAATTCTGAAAAATCTCAGAAAATATATTTAGATAGAAAATATGATTTTAAGAAATAATATGAAAGTTAATTTTAGAAATTTAACTCTATTTGTAAATTAAAAATCTAGGAATCGGTCAGCGGCACTGGTCGACACCGATTTTTTGAAGATTTGCAATTTAATTCAGAAAAATTTCAGAAAATCATAAAAAATATAAAATATTGGAAAATAATGTTTGAAACTGAAATCGTTCAATTCTAAATACCAGAAAAATCAAAATGAGCAATACACTAGGATCGGGCCCCCGGTTCAGACTAGGGCTGACTCCGAGTTCACGAATCCGGATCCAAGGCAAAACGATCATATAAATAATTCATAAAACAAAATAAATACTGGAAGTAAATCAAAAATACGATCGAAAAATCTGAATACGGAACTAAGTACGTATTCCGGGAGCGGGCTGTTACATTCCATCCATCTTACAAAAAATTGTGTCCTCGCAATTTCGATAAGGGGTAAAATGAACACAAAGAGGACAGAGGCGGGAATTATACCAATCAAGATATGAATCACCACAGGTTGGGTTCTCAAGTCGACTGAACAATAATCCGAATATAGACATCTTCTGCACTTCCTTCCGTATAAATCTTTGAACCATGCCAAATAACACTGATCTGATGTCGTTGCTTTGCAATAGAATTCCAGCTGTACTGCACACTTGATAGTTCTCCAAGAATAAGCCAGAATACTGAAGATAAAGGAAACCCTGATAATTCTGAACATAACTAAAAAAGACCGATAGTTAAAAATTTCAAAGACCAAGCATCAATCACTCTGAAGAATATAGCCAAGAATAGAGAGTAACCGTAGAAAATCCGGATACCGCCTTCTGAAAGATAACTCGATCGTGAATCAATTCTGAAGATACCCGAGTATCATAGAGTCAGCCGAAGAGATCATGTAATAGCTTCATTCAGAACCAGCCACTACCTCTCTAATCTATCCATATCTTAAGTTGGTATAAAGGCTACGAAAAACCAAAACAGTGAAAAGATGGAAGGGGTTAGGAATTAAAGGAAGGATGATCAAGAAAGAATAGATAATTCTGTACTTGTAGTTAGATTGTATAACCAGGATTCATGTATTCCAGTCGCAAATTTCTTTACCATTAATTTGCCATTTGGACGTCCTGAGGATGCAAGAGCCTAGGCTCTGATACCACCCTGTAACGCCCTGATCCGGTGGGTACGGAGACGTTACTGCGACGTATATACGCAGGTCAGAAATACCCTCACGTATATATGCTAAGCATCAGACATGCAAGAATCAGAGTACGGAAGCACGTGGTGCATTATACATTTCAACATATGAGTACAATTATAAAGTTATCACAGGAAGTGACCCAATATTATAATAATATTACATCACCAATATGGCGCAAATGCGTGAATACAAGGAGATGTACAAGTATGAACAGTACAAAAGGAGGCTCAGAGTCATAACAGGAAAACTCTAGAGCCGAGCAGGGGGCCTGAAAGGATGGGGTTCTAGACGGTCTGCTAGAGATCCACGCTTCATCTGCGCCACTCTGATCAGCAACTGGAATAATCCATACGCTCCAAACTTAAAAACCTGGACATGAGGATCCAGAGGAGTTAGAACTCCCCGACGAGTTGTGATGCGAAAGCCAGATGACGTGCTGAGATAAGCACATGTTTATCGATAAATCCAAGTCATAAATATGCATTAAAAACCATGTTGTGAGCACCAGCATGCAGGAGCAAGTAGAGAGACAGTAATCGATATCAAGCCGGGAACAGGTATGATATAAGATGATAAGAGCAGGTAACGAGGCGATGAATAGAGTAGACAAGGCAACACCAGATATCTCCTAAATTAACATAAAACCGATAAAACCAATAAAATCGAATAAAACTGATTACGAGCAAAACAGATCGTATAGGCTTAGGTCGGCTCCATGAGACTAGTATATCGAAGGAATAATCCAAATAAGGAAACCCTTATCTATATACCTTTATCCCATGTCACCGTAATCCAAGCGCATACAATCCGAGCTACAAAACAACTCAACAAATTATATATTAGCATCTTATTATAATTGGGGCCGTCTAAGTTGTAGGCTTCAGTATGTGTCCTATTCCACATACTTCTACTTACAACTTATAGAGCAAGTTATTTAAAAACTGATGAAGTTCGACGAATCATGTTTCGGATGGGCCCGTACATGCCCGGGACAACGATCCAAGAGTATCCGGTGCTGAGCCGAAACGTACCGCTAGGTACCGGGACTTATTTACGCCCGAACAGGAATAAAGTATCGCAGATCCTATAGAAATAGGCCTAGGGCGTGTGCATACCCAGTAGGAATAAGTAGGAGTAGGGGTGCCAGCACACCCACAGAATCCCTGGTGGCCGCCAGGTGATCCCTCAAGTATGTGGTCACGCGTGACTCGATAAGACCACCATAAACATGACTATTCAAGACCCATCAGTTTCCCCCAAACCGGGTGTAAGTTGTTTTATTATAATTTAATTTGTAACTAGCAATTTAAGGTAATAAAAGGATCAGGACATGATCAGGAATTCAGGAGTACATGTATAACAAGAGTACAAGTCACTGTATATAATACAAGATAACAGGTACATGATTTCCGTAAATGTGATAATCACAGTCAAGTATTAATATGACAGGAGGCAGGTGATAAGTCATGTCATAAGAAGAACCAAGTGTTAAGTAGTAGCGTGTTAGGTGACATCACATCAGTTATCGAGTGATATAAACAGGTGTCAAGTATAATCATGTAGATGATAGGTATCAAGTAATAGCATGTCAAGTGTTAACATATCAAGCATGTACTCGGTAAGTGATAGAGTAATAGCTGAGCACAATCAAGCAGAGCTAAGCAAGCTGGAGCGAAGCTAATGTACAATACTAAATGCTATCATGCTCGGCGTGATTACCGCTCGCAACGTAGCTAGACACACGTGTCGCAGCAAGCGTATGAACGCCATACTACCGCTCACGGGGAAGCCATGCTTACGGGATAACTACGCTTGAACGGAGTAAGCGGTAAAGTGTTGACGCTAGGTCCGCCTACCAGGCGTAGCATAGAGAAAGTCCAGAGGACTTTAAACTGAAATAACACCTAGAGGGGAGGTGAATAGGTGTTGGCTAATCTAATGGTCACTTAATGCCAAATGATGCGGAATTAAAACTAAGATGACCAAATAAGGCTTCTTTTAATTAAACACTTATGTATAACACAAGAGTGTTGCCGAATTCCCCTTGCGAGGCTCTGGACAAGCTCCTCTATATTCCCCTTGAATGGGTTGAGGTGCCGCGTTGGCTCTCTTGATTGAATACTAGTGTTAACAACAATCCCAAGCAAGTATAGCAATTATGAGCACAAGGGAATATATCTAGCATGTAAATGTAAAGACAATGAAAGTAATGCAAGATATAAATGAGACAAAGAGAGAGAGAGAGAGATAGAGTAAGCAATCGCAAACACAAAGGGTTTGTTTCGAGGTTCGAGCACACTTGCTCTACATCCCCGCCTTCGACACACAAAGGATTTCCACTATGCAAGATCCCAATGGATCTCTCCTCGGTGCCGCAACACCTACAAGCCCTCGGACTCCTAAGTCCCGTACACACGCAAGCTTCACTAGCTCGCCGAGGCCGCACCTCAAACCACCAAGAGTTCACAACCGAACTCTAACCACCAACGAGCACACTTGCCCGTCTCCTCAAAGAACAAAGAAAAGATCTTTGGTGATCACAACACTTGATCACCTAAAGAGCACTCTCACTACAACACACCTATAGGAATATATAGCAATGGATAGCTCAAGTGTGGTGTGAGAAAAGCAAGGAAAGAACTATGGTGAAAAACTCAAAGAATCACTTTTTACACTCTCTTAATAAAAACTCCCTTTTAGATGGGAAGTATTTGCCCTCAAATATGTGGAGAAAACTCTGTTAAAAGGATGGGAAAAACTGGCTTAGAAATCTCCAAAAATCTTAGCTCAAAACAATGACCAAACCCCTTTTATAGAGGTCAGAAAAATCTGACCGTTGGGGTCTGTCAGAGCAGCCGGTCGACCGGCCGGTCGACCAGCAACGGTCAAAAATCCGACCGTTGCAGCCTCCGGTCGACCGAAACAAACAGAGAGCAGAACTCTCTGCAGCGGTCGACCGTACGGTCGACCGGACCACTGTGCTGACAACGTGGACAAGGCTGTGCACGTCCGGTCGACCGTGGGTCGACCGGCCCTTGGTTCGGTCGACCGCCCGGTCGACCGGACTGGCCTGTCAGCCAATTTCAGGTCTGGAAAACAGGTTTAAAAATTAATTTTAAAATCTTTTAACACTTATAAAAATTCCATAAACTTGTTTTAATATTCTATATTGAAAACCAAACTTGTGATAAAAATTTTCAAGACATATATCAACATATTCATATCATTTCAGCGTCTTGCAAATTTTATCAAAAATCAAAACATGTAATTTTCAAACTTGGTTTTCATAACTTCACAAAATATAAAAACAAGATATTTGATTTCATTTTAAAGCATAGTGTGTATGGATATGATCCACTACACAATCATTATGTAATATCTATGTTTTTGACATTAAGCTCTAAACTTGGTTATGGTTGAAAAAGAATATACATGATAGAAATACCAAAAACCAAGGTATATATATTTGTCAAAAGAAAATCTTTTACTAACTAAAAATTCTTTTCTAAACATAAAAATCTTTTATGAAAGCAATTCTATCAAGAGTTCTATTAAGAGTGTGTGTGTGATATAGACTTGAGCAATCCACCAACTATCTATCCTTTACATTTTAACTAAAACAAAACAAAATCTTATACCTAGACATAAGTCTTCATCTTCTTGAAGTCTTCACTTGAAGGCTTCTCATCTTCTTGACTTGGTCCAGATGCAATCCACCGAGCTCATCTCTAGATGTGTTCTTGATGCATAGGCTCGTGAATCAACCGGTGCTAGCTTCAAATCTTGACATTCTATTCTTTGTTGAGCTATGCACCTACTAAGATCTTGATAATGAATCTGTCACTAATCAAACACAAGATCATTAGTAAATATAACTTCATGAGTTGATCATCATCAAAACTAGGGTGATAGGCCTTTGGGCCAACAATCTCCCCCTTTTGATGATGACAAAACTCATGGAGTTATATATGCATGGATTAAAGTAAAGCTTCAAAGAAGCTCCCCTTAACTCATGCATACCAAATAAAACAATAATATATGACAATGAAGCTCATAAACATGTATGCAATGTATGGCATGTATGTAAATATAACATCATAAATCTTATCTCCATACATTATAAATCTCAAAACACATATGCATCAACACAAATCTTACTCCCCCTTAAGCAAGGAAGACATGCATATAAAATCTATAAATACTTCTCCCCCTTTTTGTCAATCATCAACAAAGGGTTCAAAGTAAAATACATCAAACAAATCTTCTCCCCCTTTTTGTCAAAAACAAAGAAATCAAGAAGGGGTAATACAAGTCAATCAATAAAGATTTATATGCGATATACATCCATGAAGAGGAAGACGCTAAGTTAGCTTCCCTACACATATGCATTACATGAAGAAGGGATGACAAGCCCTAACTCACATAACACATATTATGTAATGCATAAGAGGAGATGTGAAGCTCCCCCTACACACGTATATCATATAAAGAAGAGTTGTCAAGCTCCTCAATTTATAATATACTCAACATGAATCCATATGTAAGAGAGATGTTAAGCTCTCCTTGCATATAGGAAATACAAATCAAAAATTTTGAATATTTCTTTATCAAGACAAAATTTTGAACTTTCTTAATAAAACACATTTTGAGATATCAAATCAACATATTTTTATTTATTTTGATATCAATAGAAATTTTTTTTATTTTTCATCATAAACTTTGTGCTTTTAAAAATGTGAGCCAATTGTGAGTTAAGCACATGGAAATCATATATATGTATGAGAAATGAGTATACCAATTGAAATTGATACATACATATATATAAGAAAACAAAATATGAGTATATACAAAATAAGTTCATATTGATACCAATTGAAACGATTCAATGATACCAATTGACATAACAATAAAATCAAGTGTATATCTCATAACCTACCACCCTTCATATGCACAAGGTAAAAGATTTTCAATGAAGCATATAAGGTATAATCGCCCATCCATCCTCCCATAGATGGTAGGGGTTTTCAAAAATAGATTTGAAAATAAGCTTAGTTTGAAAAACTCTACCAAATGAAGAATTTGCACTAGAAAAATATTTTTCATGAAACACAAGTAAATCACATGGTACTAAAAACACTCTAATATCCATGAAGTCCATAAAATTTTTAAAAAGAAGTGAGTGTGCTAGTGTTATGTGGAACATGGTATCATGAAAAGTAGCAATAAAACTCAATATTCCTTTAAATTTTGAAATCATGAAATCCATCACAAAAATTTTATTGAAAAATTACAAAATTTTTATTAAAAACAAAAATTTATATTTCAAGATATATGTATGTTTTGACAAGACATTAAGTATACATACATATCCTTAAAACACAATTGAGTCCATATATAGATTTGCATGAAAGGCAAACGACTCAAGAGGTATCCATGTATATCTTAATGTTTTGGCAAGACAAACATATACATGAAATGAAAGCACATGATCATAGCATAAATCCAAAATGGGAATACAAGTTTAAAATGTAATAATCATCAAAACTTAGGCTATACTAGCACACCTAATGGGCACAAATAAGCATTCAAACCCAATCATATATAGATTTATTTGTGATCCATAATGTGTACAAGTATAAATCCAAGTGTTGACAAATACTAACATTTAAACTAATATTCAAATCATGAAGCATCAAATAAATTTTGAGAATACAAAAGAATTTATTCATATGATTAAAAATAGTATCATGTGAATCAATTTGAAGAATAGATAACTAGTTTAAATGGATTTTTGACAAACTAGTTAAAGATCCTTCAAAAATACAAAGTCAAATGTTTTCCATGAATAATACTAAATACATAAAAGTTCAAGCACTCATATTCCATAAAGCTCAATATTATCTATTTTCTTAAAAAGTGAGTGATCAAAAGTTATGTAAAAGGTATCTTCATGAAAATCGTCAATGAAGCTCAAAACAAATATGACTAAAACTTTTATTGAACAACACATAAAAATTATTTTTATCAAAACAAATCAACTCAAAATCATTTTTCATAAGAATTACAATCTTCATGGTATATGTATGAATTATACAAATCTAACAATACGCATACATATCCCAAATATTAAAAGAGTCTATCAAATGTATTTGCATGAAGGCAAGAGACTCACGGGTATACATGTATATTTATTAGATTTGAATTAAACATGCATATACATGAAGTGGAACATAAAATAGGTAAAACATGTATAACGGAGAATCATCAAAACTAGTCTATACATATGCATATAGTGGATACAAGTGAGCATGAAGTTCAAAATATATATGAGTCAATTGTAATTCACTATTTATATATGTATAAAAGCAAGTTTGATACATTCTACATCTAAGCATGTAAATACCACATGAAGCACAAATCAAATAAAATCATGAACATGCTTATGAATATGACATAAGTAAAAGCACGTACATAAAAAGTAGGAGTTTAGAAATTGTTACCAACTCCAAAGCTCCATAGCATGGTGGTCTTTCCCACCAAAATCTCCTTGATAGCAATGCATCCAAAAATTTGTCCATCATGTCCATTGCATCCGCTATCAAGGCACCAATCCTCTCACGTTTTGTGAGAGCCCTCACCTACATCAAAATCAAAGGGTGGGGGTTTTGGTACCCATACTTTCTTGGGTCCTTTGGGGTTAGCTTTATTGTAAGGATCCAAAAATCTTTTATACTTAGCAAAATATAAATGAGATTTCTTATCAAAACGATATTTTGCTAAATGACCTTTGCGGCCACAATGTGTACATGTGTACACCTTAGTATGCTTATGTGTAGGAGTGTGATCATGTTGTGCAACATAAGCATGATGATGTGCATGAATGGATGGAGTTTGTTTCTTTGAAAACATTGACTCCAACTTAGTATGATTGAATGCACATGTGCTCAAATTAGAGCTCAAACTATCTATTTTATTTTTCAAATCTTTAATCTCATTAGTGGTGGCATGAAAAGCATGATGAGATAAAGAATCATTTTTCTTCTTCTTTTGTGAAACAAAATCTTTTTCTTTTTCACAAATTTTTCTTTTCAAAGATTTATTTTCTTGAAAAATAACTTCTCTTTGTTTTTCCACCAAATCAATCTTATTTTTCAAAGTAGTGTTCCCTTCACATAATCATTCAATTTTGACATGAGGGAAACATTTTCATTTTTCAAATCATTGTTTTCCTTTTCTAAGCATGCCATTTTATTTTCTAAAGAATCTTTTTCATTAAGCATGGCATCAAAATTCTTTTTAAATTTTTGTTATCCTTTTCTAAACATACAATGTTAGATTTAAAAGAGTCTTGTTCTACATGCATGCAAGCAATATTCTTTTTCAAATTTTTATTTTCTTTCTTAATCATGTCATACTTTTCAAGCAATAGATGGCAAAAGGTAGTAAGCTCATCATATGACATGTCATCATCATCGGATTCGGAATTTACCTCAAGGGGGTTATCCCCTTGGACCATGTAGCACTTGTTGGAGGTGTCGCTTCCAACATCCGAGTCACTCCCCGCATAGTATAGATCTTTTTCGCCAAGGGAGGTGATGATGTTCCATATTACAAAAGCCGATTCAACATTAGAAACCCTAGATAAATAATCATCATTTAGGGTTGACTTGATAGCATGAAGGGCTTTTGCATTAGCCTCAATATTCTTACCATCTAAAGAGTATGCATTATTAGTAGTGGCAAGATATACATGAATGCTTAAGGCTTTGAGGTACAATGACATCTTAACCTTCCAAATTTGGATGTTAAGAATGTCAAAGGTGGGTGGTGACATGAAGTCCATGGTGTGTGTACAAAATCTTGTGATTAGCCTAAAAAGAGGATCTTTAACTCTAGGTTGTTAGACCCAAATCAGAGTACCAAGCTCTGATACCAATTGAAATAACACCTAGAGGGGGGTGAATAGGTGTTGGCTAATCTAATGGTCACTTAATGCCAAATGATGCGGAATTAAAACTAAGATGACCAAATAAGGCTTCTTTTAATTAAACACTTATGTATAACACAAGAGTGTTGCCGAATTCCCCTTGCGAGGCTCTGGACAAGCTCCTCTATATCCCCTTGAATGGGTTGAGGTGCCGCGTTGGCTCTCTTGGTTGAATACTAGTGTTAACAACAATCCCAAGCAAGTATAGCAATTATGAGCACAAGGGAATATATCTAGCATGTAAATGTAAAGACAATGAAAGTAATGCAAGATATAAATGAGACAAAGAGAGAGAGAGAGAGAGAGAGAGAGAGAGAGAGAGAGATAGAGTAAGCAATCGCAAACACAAAGGGTTTGTTTTGAGGTTCGAGCACACTTGCTCTACATCCCCGCCTTCGACACACGAAGGATTTCCACTATGCAAGATCCCAATGGATCTCTCCTCGGTGCCGCAACACCTACAAGCCCTCAGACTCCTAAGTCCCGTACACACGCAAGCTTCACTAGCTCGCCGAGGCCGCACCTCAAACCACCAAGAGTTCACAACCGAACTCTAACCACCAACGAGCACACTTGCCCGTCTCCTCAAAGAACAAAGAAAAGATCTTTGGTGATCACAACACTTGATCACCTAAAGAGCACTCTCACTACAACACACCTATAGGAATATATAGCAATGGATAGCTCAAGTGTGGTGTGAGAAAAGCAAGGAAAGAACTATGGTGAAAAACTCAAAGAATCACTTTTTACACTCTCTTAATAAAAACTCCCTTTTAGATGGGAAGTATTTGCCCTCAAATATGTGGAGAAAACTCTGTTAAAAGGATGGGAAAAACTGGCTTAGAAATCTCCAAAAATCTTAGCTCAAAACAATGACCAAACCCCCTTTTATAGAGGTCAGAAAAATCTGACCGTTGGGGTCTGTCAGAGCAGCCGGTCGACCGGCCGGTCGACCGGCAACGGTCAAAAATCCGACCGTTGCAGCCTCCGGTCGACCGGTCGGTCGACCGAAACAAACAGAGAGCAGAACTTTCTGCAGCGGTCGACCGTACGGTCGACCGGACCACTATGCTGACAACGTGCACAAGGCTGTGCACGTCCGGTTGACCGTGGGTCGACCGGCCCTTGGTTCGGTCGACCGCCCGGTCGACCGGACTGGCCTGTCAGCCAATTTCAGGTCTGGAAAACAGGTTTAAAAATTAATTTAAAATCTTTTAACACTTATAAAAATTCCATAAACTTGTTTTAACATTCTATATTGAAAACCAAACTTGTGATAAAAATTTTCAAGACATATATCAACATATTCATATCATTTCAGCGTCTTGCAAATTTTATCAAAAATCAAAACATGTATTTTTCAAACTTGGTTTCATAACTTCACAAAATATAAAAACAAGATATTTGATTTCATTTTAAAGCATAGTGTGTATGGATATGATCCACTACACAATCATAATATAATATCTATGTTTTTGACATTAAGCTCTAAACTTGGTTATGGTTGAAAAAGAATATACATGATAGAAATACCAAAAACCAAGGTATATATATTTTGTCAAAAGAAAATCTTTTACTAACTAAAAATTCTTTTCTAACATAAAAATCTTTTATGAAAGCAATTCTATCAAGAGTTCTATTAAGAGTGTGTGTGTGATATAGACTTGAGCAATCCACCAACTATCTATCCTTTACATTTTAACTAAAACAAAACAAAATCTTATACCTAGACATAAGTCTTCATCTTCTTGAAGTCTTCACTTGAAGGCTTCTCATCTTCTTGACTTGGTCCAAATGCAATCCACCGAGCTCATCTCTAGATGTGTTCTTGATGCATAGGCTCGTGAATCAACCGGTGCTAGCTTCAAATCTTGACATTCTATTCTTTGTTGAGCTATGCACCTACTAAGATCTTGATAATGAATCTGTCACTAATCAAACACAAGATCATTAGTAAATATAACTTCATGAGTTGATCATCATCAAAACTAGGGTGATAGGCCTTTGGGCCAACATAAACCTCGAAGGTTGTACCCAGAGTGTTGGCCCAAGGTTACAATCACCCTTGTTTAGTGTATTTTGATGATTACAAAACATATTAGTTATTTGTACTAATAACAATTGTTGTTTAAGTGTGTTTCAGGTTTATTATCATACTAGAAGTACTCTCACTCAAATACAAGGCTTTTGGACTCAAGACAATTCAATTGGGCTCAAGTTGCAACATTGAAGATCAAGTGAAGATAGCCCACCTTGAAGAATAGCTTTGAAGTCCTTTAGAAGTTTGTAAGTTTAGAATGTTAAAGTTTGAATATAGGAAATTTGGCTCTAGGATTTGCATACACACTTGTTTCATGTATTTCCTATGTTTTGAAAATAGTTTTTGAAAATGGTTATTTCTAAGTTTTATGCCTTAGTTTATATATACATGTACCAAACCCTTATATCCTGAAATACTTGTTTAAAACATGTGTATAAACTATTTTCTGCATAATACTTAGCTATATGTAATTTTAAAATATTTATCAAAATTTTTCTAACTCAAAACAGCCCAGTTTTTCAGTGTCAGGCAGCATCGGTCGACCGGCCCGGTCGACCGGCGCTGTGCCTGGACATGCACTGTTTGTGCATGTCCGTCGGTCGACCGGACCAGTCGACCGACAGAGAGCATTCTGCTCTCGGGAATTTTCGGTCGACCGGACCGGTCGACCGGAAGAAGGAAACTGTGTTTCCTCCTTTTGGGTCGGTCGACCGGACCGGTCGACCGGGAGCCAACGGCTACTTCCAGCTGGCCTGGCGGTCGACCGGACCGGTCGACCGCCAAGCCTGCAAATTAGCAACGGCTCTTTCCTCTTGGGATTTTCTGAAAATCTGTTTTCTTTTTCTGTTTTAACAGACTTTTGGAGAGTTGTTGGGGTGCTTTTGCAGGTTGAATTAGGTGAAAAGAAAATGTTTTTAACTTATTTTTAACCCTATAAATAGAGGAGAAGTCTCTCCTTCATACTACTAAGAAAATTCCTCAAGTTTGTTATTTTCAAAAGAGAAAAGAAAAATTGTTTGAAGCTTTCAATTCCTACTCTTTCAAGATTGTTTTTCAGTTGTGTTTGATTCTCTATATCACTCTACAACTGAAGTTTTCTCACCACACTTCATAGAGCCAAAAATCCTATACTCATTCTATAGTGAAGTTGTAATTGAAGTGAGAGTGTTTGTAAAAGATTGAGAAAAAGTGTAGTGATCAAGTTGTGATCACTTTGTTCTTGTAATTCCTTCTTGTGGAGCAACCTCTCGGTAGAGGTCCTTTGTATTCGGTGGAGCTCGGTGCTCGGTCTTCGGTAGACCAATTGTAAAGGCATCCTCGGTGGATAGTGGAAACCCTTCACGGAGGTGAAGGCGGGGACTAGAGCAAGTGTGCTCGAACCTCGAAACAAATCATCTTGTTTGCGATTGCCTTTGCGTTATTCTTGCTTTCAATTTCTCTTGCTTTATATTGTCTTGAATTATTTGCTTGAGAACTAACCCTCTACTTGTGCAATCTTGTCTTGTTTACTTTACTTGCTATACTTGTTGTGTTACATTGTGTGCATTTCATTTTTACATCATCATACTTGGCATTGATCGATCACACCTCAATACAACACGGTTGCATTGTGCACCTCTAACCCATTTTAAGGGGAATTGGGAGGAAGGAGTTCAGAACCTCGCAAGGGGTATTCGGCTCTTAGTCGTGTTTTGAGAGATCGTTGCATCACTCATTTAATTAAAGTTTAAAAAGATCATTAGATTAGCATTCACACCTATTCACCCCCCTCTAGGTGTTTTTCAATTGGTATCAGAGCTTGGACTCTAGGATTTGGTTTAACCACCTTAGAGAAGATCCTAATTTGCTAATCATTTCATTCATATTCATATAGTAAAAATGGCCGATGGAATTAAAACCCCTCCTAAGTTTGATGGACTTAACTTTCCCATATGGAAAGTTAAGATGACCGTGTTTTTGCAATCTCTAGGTAGCCGAGTTGCAAAGGCCGTGACTAAGTCCTTTAGTGTACCCCTCGGTGACGAATCCACTTGGTCCGAAATAGAGACTAAGGAATTCGATGCCAATGCCAAAGCTCACTATGCACTTCTTCAAGCCCTAAATGATGATGACATAGCTAGGGTTATACATTGCAAATCCGCATTTGAGATTTGGTCACACTTGATAGTCACTCATGAGGGGACCTCACAAGTAAAGAAGGCTAAGATTGACCTTCTTCGGTCTCAATATGAAACATTTAGCATGCAAGACAATGAAACCATAGATGATATGGTTACAAGATTTACCAAGATTACTAATGGACTCTCTTCTTTAGGTGAAGATATCAACAATGATCAAAGAGTAAGAAGATCATCCGGGCTCTTCCTCCTTCATGGGAAGTTAAAGCTACAACCTTGAAGGAACTCAATGACAATGAAGAGATGGAGCTCATAGGTCTCATTGGGAACCTCAAAACCCATGAGATGGAAAGGAAAGCAAGGGAGGACATGGCTCCTTCCAAGAAGAAGACCATCACCTTCAAAAGTCAAGCTCCACACTCCGATGAAGATGATGAAGAAGAAGATGATGAGGAGCTCTCACTCTTGTTAAGAATGTCCGGAGGATGTACAACAAGGCGAAGTACCAAGGTAGAAGGAGATGGCAAGGAGGCAAAGAAGAAAGAAAGATCATATGCTTCAATTGCCAAAAACCGGGACACATTGTGGCGGAGTGTCCGGAAAAAGCAAAGCCTTCCACTTCAAAGAAGCCTTACAAGAAGAAGGCTATGAAGGCAACTTGGGATTCGGAGACCGAATCCGAGGAAGAAATAGACACCGCCAACATGTGCTTCATGGCTAATGAAGGCACAAGCAAGGTAACCTCTTCCCCTTCTCATGATAATGAACTTTCTATGGATGTGTTAGAAGAGGCTTTTGTTGAGTTGTCACAAAACTATGATTTCTTAAAGAAAAAGTATATTAAAATGAAAAAGGAAAATGAATCTTTAAGTCTTCAAGTTTTACTCTTACAAAAGAAAAGGATGAGTTGGTTTTCACTTTGGCCACTACCAAAAATGATTTTGAAAATATAAGATCTCTTGCAAAGGTAAGGCCCCACTAATTGACTCAAATGAAGTTTCTATGCTTAAGGAAAGATTAGATTCATTAAGTGTTGTTTTGAAAGATTGTGAGTTTAACAAGAAGAAAATTGAGGCTATGTTTCCTAAGAAACAAGCCCCAAAGAAAAATGCTCATGCTCATGTTCATGTTCATGCTACACAACCTAAACAACATGGCAAAACCCCAAAACATGCTCACACTACACATCATGCTTTCATGTATAGAAAAGTGTACTCATGTTCACATTGTGGGCGAAAAGGACACTTAGCTAATTTTTGTTATGATAGACTAAGTGCATCACATCATAATGTTTGGGTTCGTAACACTAACTTTCAAGGACCCAAGAAAGTTTGGGTACCAAAGTCAACAATTGTTTTAAATGATGTAGGTACTTTCCAAAGCCCAACGACGTAGAGGTTTGTGGTATCTTGATAGTGGTTGCTCAAGGCACATGACTTGGGACATCAACAACTTTGCAACCCTATCAAGATATCATGAAGGTGGCACCGTCACCTTCGGAGATGACGCCAAGGGTAAAATCATCGGTATTGGTAATATAAAACTTGGCACCTCTCCTTTAATTGAAAATGTAGTTTTAGTTGATGGCCTCAAGCATAATCTCTTGAGTGTTAGTCAACTTTGTGATAAAGGGTTTTGATGTAGTTTTTGATAATGTTACTTGTAAAGTTATTGATAGAATTTCTAATGTTTGTGTATTTTCCGGTTTTCGTGAAAGTAATGTTTATATGATTGATATGTTGAACATGTCTTGTAATATTACTTGTTTGAAAGCCCTCGATGATGACTCTTGGTTGTGGCATAGGAGATTAGGGCATATTTCTTTTGATCATATTTCTAGATTAAATTCAAAGGAAATGGTGAAAGGTATTCCTTGCTTGAATTTTGAAAAGGACCGAGTTTGTGACGCATGTCAATTTGGGAAACAAACTAAGTCTTCTTTCAAGTCAATTAAGGATATCATGACATCACGTCCTTTGGAATTAATCCATATGGATCTATTTGGCCCAACACAAACCAAAAGTCTAAGTGGGAATAGATTTGCTTATGTTTTGGTTGATGATTTTTCAAGATTTACATGGGTTTTCTTTCTTGAACACAAAAACCAAGCATTTTCATATTTCTAAACTTTTAAGAAAAGAGTTGAAAAAGAAAAGGATTCTTTGATTTTGAGAATAAGAAGTGATAGAGGAGGTGAATTCATTAACCAACCCTTTACCACTTTTTGTGATGAACATGGAATAAAGCATGAACTTTCTTGTCCTAGAACTCCACAACAAAATGGAGTAGTTGAGCGGAAAAATAGAACATTACAAGAGATGGCTAGGACAATGCTAAGTGAATACGGTCTACCACATTATTTGTGGGCCGAGGCCGTTAATACATCATGCTACATATCTAATCGTGTTTTCTTATGTAAAAATACTACAAAAACTTCTTTTGAAATGTACTTCTCTAGAAAACCAAATGTTTCTTATTTCAAAGTTTTTGGATGCAAATGTTTTGTTTTAAATACAAAAGATAATTTGGGAAAATTTGATCCTAAATCTTATGAGGCTATTTTTGTAGGTTACTCAAATACTAGTAAGGCTTATAGAGTTTTCATTAGATCATCTTTGACTATTGAAGAGTCTATTCATGTTAAGTTTGAGGAATCTAACAAGTTTGTTAAGAATGTTGTAGAGATAGATGCATTGGATGAAGGCATGGAGAAAGTGACCTTGGAGGATGCTTCTACTATGGGAGACAAACCAAAGGATGATGAAGGAAGCAATGCTAAAGTGGAAGAGGCACAAGGGAATGAAAATCAAACACATGAGATGGAGCCTACTCAACCACTACCAAAGGATTGGAGATACAATCCACATCATCCAAGGACCTCGTCATAGGTGAAGTATCAAAAGGGGTAACTACTCGCTCTAAAATTCAAGATTATTGTGGCCACTTTGCATTTATTTCACACATAGAACTCAAAAATGTGCTCGAAGCCGAGGCCGATTCATATTGGTTGCTAGCCAAGCAAGAGGAACTCAATCAATTTGAGCGCAACCAAGTTTGGCACCTTGTTCCTAGGCCCACGATAGACCAACAATTGGTACTAAGTGGATCTTTAAGAACAAGTTGGATGAATCGGGTAATGTAGTTAGAAACAAGGCTAGGTTAGTTGCCCAAGGTTACACTCAAATCGAAGGGATCGATTTTGAAGAAACCTTTGCACCCGTAGCACGGCTTGAAGCCATACGGATGACATTAGCATTTGCCTCATATAAAGATTTCAAATTATTTCAAATGGATGTTAAAAGTGCTTTTCTAAATGGATTTATTGAAGAGGAGGTGTATGTTGAACAACCCCCCGGGTTTGTTGATCCTACACATCCGGATTTTGTTTTTAAATTAGATAAAGCTCTTTATGGTTTAAAACAAGCTCCTAGGGCTTGGTATGAAAGACTTTCCTCCTTTTTGATTTCAAATGATTTTAAGAAAGGTAAAATTGATACAACTTTGTTTACAAAACATGTAGAAAATGACATTCTTATTGTGCAAATTTATGTAGATGATATATTTTTGGTTCTACTAATGAATCTCTTTGCAAAGCTTTTGAGTCATGCATGAAGGATGAATTTGAAATGTCTATGATGGGGGAGCTCAACTATTTCCTTGGACTCCAAATCAAGCAAAGGAAGGATGGGATCTTCATCAATCAAGCCAAGTACACAAAGGAACTAATCAAAAGGTTTGGACTTGAAGGATCAAGAGTAAGCAAAACTCCCATGGCAACAACTACAAAGCTTGACAAGGATGAACAAGGTAAAAGTGTAGACATTAAACTTTATAGAAGCATGATTGGTAGTTTGCTTTATTTAACGGCTAGTAGGCCGGATATTATGTTTTCCGTTTGTCTTTGTGCACGTTTTCAATCTTGTCCTAAAGAATCTCACATAATAGCGGTTAAACGCATAATTAGATACCTTAAGGGCACTATTGAAATGGGTTTATGGTATCCTAAAACCGGATTATTTGAAATGAAGAGTTTTTCGGATGCCGACTATGCGGGTTGTAGGGTAGATAGGAAGAGCACAAGTGGAACATGTCAATTCTTAGGTAATTGTCTTGTATCTTGGTCTTCCAAAAAGCAAAATTCGGTAGCCCTATCAACCGCCGAGGCGGAGTATGTTGCGGCCGGAGCTTGTTGTGCACAAGTTCTTTGGATGAAACATACTCTCCTTGACTATGATTTACACTTTGATCATGTTAAAATATTTGTGATAATACTAGTACTATTCACATGACAAAGAATGCAAATCAACATAGTAAAACCAAACACATTGACATTAGGTATCACTTTCTTAGAGATCATTATGAGAAAGGTGATATTGATATTGATTATGTTTCTACCGATTTTCAACTTGCCGATATTTTTACTAAACCTCTAGATTATGCTAGATTTTCATTTATTTGTGGTGAGTTGAATGTTTGTATTATGGATTCTTAAAATTAAAATGGTTTTTCAATTGTTTTGTTTTAACCCTTTTTGATGTATGACAAAAAGGGGGAGAAAAAGTTTGATACTACTATTTGAGTTTCATTTCATGAAGAAAAAGAAAGGTTGTGTTTCCTTGAGTTTTTGGACAAAAACTATTGTGTTTGTTAAATGCTTTATGTATGCTTACATAGCTTTTCATATTCATGATAAATACATAGCATTGTTTGAGGGGGAGCTTTCCAAGCTTTTCCTCCTTATTTGTTTCAATAACCTATATGTTTTGTCATCATCAAAAAGGGGGAGATTGTTGGCCCAAGGTTACAATCACCCTTGTTTAGTGTATTTTGATGATTACAAAACATATTAGTTATTTGTACTAATAACAATTGTTGTTTAAGTGTGTTTCAGGTTTATTATCATACTAGAAGTACTCTCACTCAAATACAAGGCTTTTGGACTCAAGACAATTCAATTTGGGCTCAAGTTGCAACATTGAAGATCAAGTGAAGATAGCCCACCTTGAAGAATAGCTTTGAAGTCCTTTAGAAGTTTGTAAGTTTAGAATGTTAAAGTTTGAATATAGGAAATTTGGCTCTAGGATTTGCACACACACTTGTTTCATGTATTTCCTATGTTTTGAAAATAGTTTTTGAAAATGGTTATTTCTAAGTTTTATGCCTTAGTTTATATATACATGTACCAAACCTTATATCCTGAAATACTTGTTTAAAACATGTGTATAAACTATTTTCTGCATAATACTTAGCTATATGTAATTTTAAAATATTTATCAAAATTTTCTAACTCAAAACAGCCCAGTTTTTCAGTGTCAGGCAGCATCGGTCGACCGGCCCGGTCGACCGGCGCTGTGCCTGGACATGCACTGTTTGTGCATGTCCGTCGGTCGACCGGACCAGTCGACCGACAGAGAGCATTCTGCTCTCGGGAATTTTCGGTCGACCGGACCGGTCGACCGGAAGAAGGAAACTGTGTTTCCTCCTTTTGGGTCGGTCGACCGGACCGGTCGACCGGGAGCCAACGGCTACTTCCAGCTGGCCTGGCGGTCGACCGGACGGTCGACCGCCAAGCCTGCAAATTAGCAACGGCTCTTTCCTCTTTGGGATTTTCTGAAAATCTGTTTTCTTTTCTGTTTTAACAGACTTTTGGAGAGTTGTTGGGGTGCTTTTGCAGGTTGAATTAGGTGAAAAGAAAATGTTTTTAACTTATTTTCAACCCTATAAATAGAGGAGAAGTCTCTCCTTCATACTACTAAGAAAATTCCTCAAGTTTTGTTATTTTCAAAAGAGAAAAGAAAAATTGTTTGAAGCTTTCAATTCCTACTCTTTCAAGATTGTTTTTCAGTTGTGTTTGATTCTCTATATCACTCTACAACTGAAGTTTTCTCACCACACTTCATAGAGCCAAAAATCCTATACTCATTCTATAGTGAAGTTGTAATTGAAGTGAGAGTGTTTGTAAAAGATTGAGAAAAAGTGTAGTGATCAAGTTGTGATCACTTTGTTCTTGTAATTCCTTCTTGTGGAGCAACCTCTTCGGTAGAGGTCCTTTGTATTCGGTGGAGCTCGGTGCTCGGTCTTCGGTAGACCAATTGTAAAGGCATCCTCGGTGGATAGTGGAAACCCTTCACGGAGGTGAAGGCGGGGACTAGAGCAAGTGTGCTCGAACCTCGAAACAAATCATCTTGTTTGCGATTGCCTTTGCGTTATTCTTGCTTTCAATTCTCTTGCTTTATATTGTCTTGAATTATTTGCTTGAGAACTAACCCTCTACTTGTGCAATCTTGTCTTGTTTACTTTACTTGCTATACTTGTTGTGTTACATTGTGTGCATTTCATTTTTACATCATCATACTTGGCATTGATCGATCACACCTCAATACAACACGGTTGCATTGCGCACCTCTAACCCATTTTAAGGGGAATTGGGAGGAAGGAGTTCAGAACCTCGCAAGGGGTATTCGGCTCTTAGTCGTGTTTTGAGAGATCGTTGCATCACTCATTTAATTAAAGTTTAAAAGATCATTAGATTAGCATTCACACCTATTCACCCCCCCTCTAGGTGTTTTTCACAGAGGTTAGGCCCGAAGGTAAGGGTACCTGCAGAAAGTGTTAATTCCAAACATCATAAATCGTGAATAATACAAGTTGACCTGATGAAAGGAGAAGTCAAAAGAAAACGAGAACACTCGCCTAAGTCTTTGGAAAACACGGTGAAATTCCTGATCTCCGGAATCTAGAAAACTAACGCGTAAACGCGTTCCAAAAAAGGAGGAGAGAGACTGAAGACGTGAAAGTCGCAGACGTGGGAGTTGCATCGCGTAGATTTTCACAAACGCGGGATTCGAGGCCCGCGTTCAAACAAGGACACAAGAAGAACGCAGACGCGAGCATGAGCTCCGTGTCACGTTGATACAAGAACGCGAGGATCGCGTTAAATAATTACTTGGACGCAGGAGGTAAAATCTGCGTCTAGTAATCACACAACAAGAGAAAGAGAGAGACATGGAATGAAAGGGAGACGCAGGGAAATGGTGAGAGGGAGACGCAAGGGAGAAAGGGAGAGAAGGACGCAGGTTTGGGAGAAGAACAGAGAAGGAAAGAAAAAGGAAAGGAAAGGAAAAGGAAAGGAAAGAAAGAAAGAAAGAAAAGAAAGAAGGAAAGAAAGAAAGAAGGAAAGGAAAGAAATGAAGGGAAGGGGAGAGGTTGGCCGGCTAGACCTCGCCGGCGGCGCCGGTGGCCGGTGGTGGCCGGCGGCCATGGGGCAGCCCAAACCTAAGGCAAAAATGGGGTGCAAGTTTAGTTCAAAAGAGAATTTTGGAGTTTTGGAAATGGTATTTCGGAGAGCGACGAGTAGGTCCGTTGGAAAGAGCACGCCGAGGAGAGGAAGATGGCGTGGTTGGTGGTGACTAAGGTAGTGTAGATGGTGGTAGAAATGGTGGAGAAGCTAATGGTGAAATGGGTTTCTTGGTGGAAAAGAGGAAGGAGAAGGTGGTGAAGTTGTTGTTGTTGTTGGAATGAAGGGGGAGATGGAGGAGAGAAAGGTGATGGAATTGGTGGTGGAGAAGATGGAGGAGGTGGAGAGGATGGCCGGCCAAAGGAAGGGCAAGGTGGCTATTGGGCTGCTGGTTCGCTTGCTCGAAATGGAGAAGGAAAGAAAAAATGATAGAGAGAGAGGGGATGTGTATATATAAAAGGAGATGGGATATTTACAAGTTTGCCATCCCATAAAATGAGTTGCGTCTCTTTAAAAAAAAGAGAGCCGCGTCCTCATTCAACAGAGACTCACATCTGGTAATTGCCCAGACGCGAGGATGAAACTCACGTCCAGGGAAAAACGCGAATGCTGCGTTTAACAGAAAGGATAAAAGTCGTAATGACTTGAACAGAATGATCAGAAGTGCATTAAATGCAGAATGAATGCGAATCTTCACATTAAAGATCAGATCTAAGTCTGGTGAGACTTACGTCTAAGGAGGAGAGAGAAAAATAGAAAAAGAGAAAAGTAAAATATCTGAATAAAATTTCGGTATCTGGGGAAAATACTGAAACTCCGGAAAAGTCTGAAAATTAAATAGCTCGGAAAGCTCCTCAAAAAATTCTCAAAAATAATAAATGTTATTTTAAGATTTTTGCAAAATTTATTTTTAGAGATTCAATCTCCTTTTCAAAATAAAAATCGTAAAGTCTACCGTCGATACGGTCTTCACCGGGTCGGCCGGATTTTGATAAATTCTGAAAAATCTCAGAAAATATATTTAGATAAAAAATGATTTTAAGAAATAATGTGAAAGCCATTTTAGAAATTCAACTCCATTTGTAAATTAAAAAATCCGGGAATCGGTCAGCAGCACTGGTCGACACCAGTTTTTTGAAGATTTGCAATTTAATTCAGAAAAATTTCAGAAAATCATAAAAAATATTAAATATTGGAAAATGATGTTTGAAACTGAAATCGGTCAAATCCGAATACCAAAAAGACCAAAACGAGCAACACACTAGGATCGGGCCCCCGGTTCAGAATAGGGCTGACTCCGAGTTCATGAATTCGGATCAAGGTAAAACGATCATATAAATAATTCATAAAACAAAACAAATACTGGAAGTAAATAAAAAACTACGTTCAAAAAATTTGAATACGCAACTAAGTACGTATTCTGGGAGCGGGGTGTTACAGTTGTGATCACCAAAGTTCTCATTCTTGTTTTGAAGAGGCAGACTTGCGGGTTCGCGGTGTTTCGAGTTCTAGTGAGAACTCTTTGTAGAGGTGCGGCCTCGGCAAGCTAGTGTGCTTGCCGTATATTGTTCTTGCAGGAACGAGAGAGGGACTAAATAGTCCAAAGGAGTTCTTGTGTGAACTCGATTGTAGGTGTTGCGGCACCGAGTGATCCGGTGGGATCGATTTTAGTAAAAATCCTTCATAGTGTTGAAGGCGAGGACGTAGAGCAAGTGTGCTCGAACCTCAAAATAAATCTCCTGTGTTTGCGATTGCTCTCTCTATCTCTCACTTGTTTATATCTTGCATGCACTTATTGCTTTCATCTTTATATACTTGATATATTTGTGCTTATATTGTTATATGCTTGGGGATTGTTTGCTCACACTTGTATTCAACCAAGAGAGCCAAAGTGGCACCTCAACTCTTATCTAGAGGAATCTTAAGGAGTTAGTCCAGAGCCCTTCACGGAAAATTCAGCTACACTCTTAGGTCATACTTGGTGTGTTTAACTTAAGAATTTTTAGTTTGCATAAATAGTTTTAATTTCGCATTAATTCATCATTAGATTAGCTAGTCACCTATTCACCCCCTAGGTGATTTCAGTTGGTATCAGAGCCAAGTGCTCTTGATTTGGGTCTAACCACCTAGAATTAAAGATCCTTATTTTATAGCTAATCACAATATTTGTACACACATGGATTTCATACCACCTCCCACATTTGACATTCTTAACATCCAAACTTAGAAAGTTAAGATGTCTATGTACCTCAAAGCCCTAGGCATTCATGTTTATTTTGCCACTATTAAAAATTCATATTGTTCAAATGGCAAATATCTTGAGGCTAATGTAAAAGCCATTCATGCTTTAAAGTCAACCCTAAGTGATGATTATCTATGTAGGGTTTTTAACATTGATTCGGCTTTTATAGTTTGAAACACTATAGCCTCCCTCGGCGAACAAGAACAATACTATGCGAGGAGCGACTCGGATGTTAGAAGTGAGGCTTTCCAACATATGCTACATGGTCTAAGGGGATAACCCCCTTGAGGTAAACTCCGAATCCGAGTTAGAAGAGGATGTTGATATGCCATATAATGAACTTGCATGTTTTGTCAACAACTCCTTGAAAAATATGATTTGCTTAAAAAGGAAAATAAGAATTTGAAAAAGAAGTTTGATTCTATTTTAGAAGAAAAGGATTCTTTTCAAAATAAATTTGAAAACATTTCAAAAGAAAATGAATGTTTGAAAAATGAAAATAGTACCTTGTTTTCTAAACTAAATGATATTTGTGAAGGAAATACTTCTTTGAAAAATAAACTTGTTTTGGCGGAAAAGAAAAAGATGTTGCTTTGAATGAAAACATCTTTTTGAAAAGAAAGTTGTTTCAAAAGAAAAGGAAAATGTTTCTAAAAAGAAAATGATTGTTGACCATGCTTTCATACTACTACTATTGACAAAAATGAAGTTAAATCTTTGAAAAATAAAATAGATTATTTGAGCTCAACTTTGAGCGATTGTGCATTTAATCATGAAAGATGGAAACCTTATTTCAAATGAAACAAGCTCCAAATGTTCATGCACATCACCCACAACATGCTTATGCACATTTTGCTCGTCATGATCAAACTCATTCTCATGTACATCCTAGAGTGTACAAATGCACACATTACGGCCGCGAAGGCCATTTAGCAAAATTTTGTTATGATAGAGTAAATTCTTTAAATTTTGCTAACAAAAATATTTGGGTTCCTTACAATGCTAACCCTCATGGGCCCAAAAGAAAATGGGTACCAAAATTCCCACATTTTGAATTTGATGTAGGTGCGGGCTCTCACATGACGTGAGAGATTTGGTGCCTTGATGGTGGATGCACATGGACTTGATGGACATACATTTGATGCACCGCTATCAAGGAGGTTTGGTGGGACGACCACCATGTTTTGGAGATTTAGAGTATAGTTCTTATATTTTGGTAACTATCTCTAAACTCCTATTTAGTTTACACACATTTACATTTGATGATTTTTAGCATGTTTTCGTGTTATGATAAAATAATCATGTTTTGTGCTTCATGTGGTAAATACTTGTTTAGATGTAGTTTTTATCAAAACTTGTGTATATACGTGTACAAGTAGTGAGCAACATTTGATTCATATACGTTTGCACTTAATTGTTTATTTGTACTCTACGCACATGTATAGCCTAGTTTTGCTGATTCCCTCATTTATGCTTGTTTTGCCTATTTTTGTACATGTTTTACTTCATGTATATGTAATTTTTGTTCAAAACTAATAAATATACATATATGCCCTTGAGTCTCTTGCTTCATGCAAATACTATTAGACTCTTTTATGTTTGGATATGTATGCATATTGTTAGTTTTGGACAAAAACATACATATACCTAGAAGTTTGTTTTTAGATGAAAAATAAATTTTCATGATTTTCACATATTTGATGTTTTGAGCTTTATGCTTAGTTTCATAAAAAATGCTATTCACATGTTGCTTGTGCATTCACACGTCATTTGTTTACTCATGACATTGTTTTCATGAGAACTTTTGTGCTTTATAGATTTCGAGTGTCAACTCCTATGTATTTAGTATGTTTCATAATATACATATAATTTGGTTTCATGTTTGAAGGATCTTTAACTAGTTTTTTAAAAATTACTTTAACTAGTTATCTATTCTTCAATTAGTGGAGTTTTCACATTATGCTAGAATATTTTCAAACTCTTATTTTCGAAAACCCCTACCATGCCTTGAAGGGCGGAAGGATGGGTGACCATGCCTTGTATGTCTTTTTGAATATCTTTTATCATGTGCATGTATAGGGTGGTTAGTTATGAGCTATACACTTGATCCTCATTGTGTTTTCAATTGGTATCACAATTGATATTTATTTTGTATGCTCATATTTTTTCTTATATATGTATGCTTCAAATTTTCAAATAATATCAATTTCTATTAGTATTTCATTTTCATACATATATATGATTTGATTGTGCTTGATTTACTATAGCCTTACTTATTTAAAGCCCAAATTATGTTTATGCTAAGCTTGTCTTGTGTCTTAATTTCAATTGGTATCTCAATTGGTATTTTAATAAGCTTATGCATTATTTTCAATTGGTATTTTGTTAATATCAAAATTTACAATATACTTTAATTGGTATCAATATGTTTCAATTTTCAATTGGGTTTAAATTTCATTTGGTATCAACATGTTTTACCTATTTGGTATCAAAATTTATTATATATTTCAATTGATATCTAAATATAAAATATTTTCTTTCATTGATATCAAAATTTCCTATTTCAAATGATATCAAAAATCTTGTGATATCTCAAATTGATTTGTTAATTTAAGAAAAATTCAAAATTTGTATTGTTTATTTATAATTAGTATCTTAAAAATTTTGTTTATTTACAAAGGTATCTCAAATGTGTTTTATTACCTTGAGTAAATTTGTGTTTAGAATGTTTTGATATGTATTGTCTATATGCAAGGGGAGCTAATGTCTCTTCTATATATAGATTCATGTTGAGTGTATCTTATATTGATGAGGTTGACATCTCTTCTTTATGTGATACACATGTGTAGGGGGAGCTTCACATCTCCACTTATGCATTGTATATTATGCTTTATGTAAGTTAGGGCTTGTCATCCCTTCTCATGTAAATGCATGTATGCAGGGAAGCTAACTTAGCGTCTTCCTCTTCATGAATGTATATCGCATATATATCCTTATGATTGATTTGTTTTATCCCTTTGTTGATGATTGACAAAAAGGGGGAGAAAGATTTTGAGTTTATATATGCATATTTAAGTTTTGCATATATTGAGTTTATGCATCTTATGTTTTACAAAATGGGGAGAATGATTTTGAAAGTTAAACAAAAAGGGGGAGAAAGTTTTTAGGAAAAGAATTTTTACTTATGCATGTTTCTCTCACCCAATTGATGCATATATGTTTGTTTAGTTTATACACATTATGCATGAGTTAAGGGGGGAGCTTCTATGAAGCTTAACTTAATCCATGCATATATAACTCCATGATTTTGTCATCATCAAAAAGGGGAGATTGTTGGCCCAAAGACCCTCACTCTAGTTTTGATGATGATTAACTCATGTAGTTATAGTACTAATGATCTTGTGTTATTTAGTCTCAGATTTGTGATCAAGATCTCAGTAGGTGTTTAGCTTCAACAAAGGATTTAAAGTCAAGTTTTGAAGCTAGCACGTGTTAATTCAAGAGCTTGTGCATTAAGACCACATCAAGTACTCAAGAGGAGTCTAGCTCAATGGATCATGGTTTGGACCAAGTCAAGAAGATGAGAAGACCTTCAAGTGAAGATCTCCAAGAAGACTTGTGTCTAGGTTGTTTTATTAAGATTTTGTTTTTAGATAAAATGTAAAGGATATATTAGTGGTGAACTGCTCAAGTATCATATGCACTCACACACAAGATTTAGATGTATTTTCATAAAAGAATATTCATTTAGAAAAATACCATTTGGTTTTTAGAGTTTCATATATACATGTGTTTTAACTAAAACCTATTTTAGAGCTTAATGTCAAAAACATAGATATTTCATCATTTATATGTAGTGGATCATATCTATACACACTAAGCTTCAAAAGTGTTTAAAATATCTTGTTTTTATATTTGGAGAAGTTTTGAAAAAATCAATTTGAAAAAATACGGTTTTTGTTTTAAGCCAAAATTCTAAGTTACAAAATAGTTCAAAATGTTTGTAACATGTTTTGATTTTACTCAAATATGTTTGTATTTCAAAGTATATAACTGAACTTGTTTTTTGTAGATTTTTAGAGGATTTATGAGATTTTATTAAAGGAAAATTAACAAGTTTTTAAATCCCCAAATTCTGGTTTTTGGCCTTCTTCCGATCGACCGAGACAGAGGTCGGTTGACCGGGTGGTCGACCGACGTGCACAAAACGTGCATGGCTTGCTTGGCTGGTGGGCCGGTCGACCGAACCGGTCGGACCGGGCAGTCGACCGGCAGAGAGCTCTGCTCTCTGTATCCAGGCCACGGTCGGACTGGCCGGTCGACCGCCGTCTCAACGGTCAGAAATTTTACCGTTGGCCGGTCGACCGGGCGGTCGACCGCCAGCAGTCTAGACTGCTGACTTGGCCTGCAACGGCTAATTTTTTGGAGCCTATAAATTGGGGCTCCCATGGACTGTTTCTACAAGATTTTAAGTGGGGTTTGAGATAGTTTTCCTACTCTATTAAGTGTTATCTCTACTTGTTTTAGAGCCAAATACTTCCATTCAAAAGGAGAGTTTATCAAGAGTTTTCAAAAGTGATTTCTTGTGTTTTCACCACAATTTCAATTCTTATTTTTCTCACACATATTTGAGCTTTCCATTGATATATTCATCCTATAGGAGAGTTGTTGTGAGAGTGATTTTAGGTGACCAAAGTGTTATGATCACCAAAGTTAGGCGTACTTACGGGTTCGCGGTGTTTCGAGTTTAGTGAGAGCTCTTGTAGAGGTGCAGCCTCGGCAAGCTAGTGTGCTTGCAGTGAGTTGTTCTTGCGGGAACAGAGAGAGGGACTAGAGAGTCCAGGAGTTCTAGTGTGAACTCGATTGTAGGTGTGCCGGCACTGAGTGATCCGGTGGGATCGATTTTAGTGGAAATCCTTCATAGTGTTGAAGGCGATAACGTAGAGCAAGTGTGCTCGAATCTCGAAACAAATCTCCCGTATTTGCGATTGCTCTCT